>PVJO010025071.1:0-23328 GCA_004026905.1 Hystrix cristata | reverse complement strand
TGGGTTTGCTTCAAAAACATTTGGGATTATTGTTTCCTTGCCCCTTTTGTTTCTCTTTTTTAAAACTGTTGGGAATGAGAGAAAAAGGAATAATTATTTTATACAGAAATCAAATCTATTTTCACAAAGAGATATTCGAGGAAAAATCTGATCAATGGTGAGAAAATGGGAGCCGAAGATGGAAACAATCCTCTAAAAGTTCTAGCACCTTGGGCAAACTTGGGCTTCCATTCAGTTCATTAATAACATAATAACAGTTAGTGCTTGTGCGAGGTTTATATGTGCTAAGCATTTCTCTAAGTGCTCACATATATTAACTCTATAAGGTGCGGATTGATATAACCCCACTATATAGTCTAGCTCTGAGGCCTAGAGGAGTTATGTAACTTCCCCAAAGTCACAGAGCTGGGCAGTCTGCCTCCAGAGTCTGTATTGTTAAGCATTATACCATATTGTTTCCTAATAAGCATTTATTATGTCCCGCTATGGGCTGTGCCCCACATTGGACAGACTGGTCTGGTCTGTGGATTTCAGGGTTATAGTCCAAGCAGTGATGAGGATCGCACAGGCACCCAGAGGTCCAATTGCAGAATGAAAAGTTAGAACATGGTCTCTAACTGCCTGGATATTAAGTTTCCAATGACTAAGGCAATGCCATTTCCTCACTGGTGCCACTCTACTCAACAGACTAAACATCCTTAACAGCCTTTCACCTCTGGGTCATGAGACTCAGGAAAGATCCCTTCATTGTGATTGGATGGGGAAATAATGTCAATATGTGCATTGCTCTTGCTTGGATTACCCTCTTATATAAAAAGGACCGATCACCCCCAATGCGGCAGGCTTGAACACAGGTTCCTCACAGGGCAAGAAAATACCAGGTACCCAAGTTATTCAAAATGAAGCAATACAGAGCACAATCATAGCATATCCATTACATTACAGATGCTCATACTTAATAGTTCATTCATGTTTCTCACATACACACACCCAAATCCAAACACAGCATACAATAATTATGATCACAAGAGAAATATAGAATCTTATTTTTAAGTGTTAATTCAAAATGCACCAGAATGACTGGGTGGAGTAGGCCAGGCACTGACTATGCATTTGACAACTTTACGACAAAGAGTTTGGTGAGTACTCGCAAAACCTAGTGCACAGATAATGTCAAAATCTCATCTGAGGCCTCCTTGGGTGAGAAACCCAGGTTTAATCATCTCCCACAGCCACCTTCCTTTAGGGAAGGAGAATAAAAGATTAAGCCCAGGGGAAGGAAGGAATGGTGAAGGCCCTCGTGAGAAACCATGATAGAGAAGACATAGAGACACGGGTGAAAACCGTGGACTGCGGCTACCAACAGCCCCGGACCTAATGGTCAAGAGACAAGCAGGGGCACAATCAGGTGCCTATTTACCCAGGAGCCAGTATTGTTGCCTATTTCCCACAGGCCCACAGATCGCATGCACACCTCTGCTGGCCTCTCCACAGGCTCAGTTAAGGGGGAGGTTTAAACACACACGAATCTCCCAGCATGTGCTACCTCCTCTCATGTCCATCCCACTTCCTGGAAGACAACTAGATGCTTTTAAAGAGTCTGAAGTGGTACCTGTTGAAACACGGTACCCCGTGCTACTTTCCAGAGTAGTGTGAAGTCCAATTCCAAAACCAAAACCCAGGAAGAAAAAATGTTAAAGTTCTTTGGACCCTGAAGATGGTAAGATGGGCAGAAAGCTAGTGAGAATACATTTTCAATGTCTATTTCTTTTTCTGCTAAAATCTATCTCCTGTGTGAGCTACCAAGAGAAGTTGAACCTCTTGTTCTGAAGCAAGGAAGGTTCCCTGTCCACATGACACCTGCAGATGGAAAATGTGATACTTATTATACATCACAGGACACCCAGCTCCCTGTAAGAGGACACCCCAGCACCGTCCAGTGCAGCACCCTGCAAGGGCAGGCTGTCCGGGTTTTTCCTCTTGCCTGAAGGGTCTCTAGAAAGGCCACCAGGCTTTCCCCAAGAGTAACATCCTCCCCAGTCCCCTGTGAGGCCTCACTACCTACCCACCATCCCTTTTATTTAGCTACAAGGCAGAAGGTTGGGTTTTGTTTGTTTGTTTGTTTGTTCATTTGTTTGGGTTTTGGGTGCTGGGGATCGAACTCAGGGCTCTGTGCTTACTAGGCAAGTGTTCTATCACTGAGCTAAATCCCCAATCCCTTGTGGCAGAGTTTTTAAATAATTTCTGGAGCTCTTTGCCTGGAGACAACCTAAGAAGAAGGACTCTTTCTCTTCCCTCAGAGACCTGCAGACCACCAACTACATTCATTTGCTCTGACTCAAGCTATGCAAAGCTGAGCCAGTCGTGGAAACACCCACTAAATTCCTCCCCTAGTTGCAACTGAAGCAAACACAAATGGATTTTTTTTTTTTTTCAGAACACCAGCCCCTTCAGATGCCTGCTTTATCTCCACGAACATTTCCCAGTGATAAGAGGGGCCAAGGGTTCAGCACCAGACTGGAATCCATGGAGACGAGGACTGCGGGAAGCTGTAAAACTCAGGGAGGCGGTGAGTATGTGACAGAGTCTCAGATCTCCCTGGGTCAGCTGACTTTCTCGGACACATCCTTCCCTCACTCCAACAGTCATAGCCTACACTTCTGGGCCATTTACTCTGGGCCAGCCTGCGTCCTAGAAGTTTCACATGGCTTAACTCATTCCTTCCTCACACCAACACCACGGGGAAGGTGCCAGAGCTGGATTTGAACTCAGAAGTCCGATTCCAAAATCCGAACCTTCAGGAAGTCCAGAATATATTTCTCTCAAGAATTCAGCTGCTGGTCTTGAGAGGAGCACTTACCTAGGTGTATTATGAATGTCAGTTTGCTTCTCTACCTCCAACCCTAACCCTAAATGCACCCTGGTTCTCTTGCTTCGCTTTGATGAAATCCCTACCTCCAGTTTTACCTAAGCACCTGGCCATCTGCTCCAGACTACATTTCCGAGCATCCCTGTGGCTAGGTGAACCCACGTGACTAAAGTCCAGCCAATAGGATGTGAATGGAAACTTCTTAATGACAAGTTGCTTGCCTTGGACTTCCTCATCTCCTACCTCCCTTAATTAAGAAGTAAATAAACCCCTTTCCTGATTAGCCATTCTATTTGGGAATCTCTTTGTTATAGTAGCTCAGCCTACACACTAGATTCAGCACCTATCAATTCTCACCTTGTTTTATTGTGCTCGTCATTCCCAAACCCTTCCATAGTGCTTGGAATATAGTAGTTGCTCAGTAAATATCTGTTAACTGAATATAAAATGCTATTACATTATAAGAGTGGAACTGGGGCCAAACAAACTGACTTACCCAAGCTATGTAGACGACCCTTATTTAGGTGAGTACAAGGTCTCCTGTTCTCCTGGAAAACAGGAGCTCTGGCCAGAGAGTCTATGTTTAGGAAATTATTTGCAGTGGGGGAGGGGGTCAACTCTCACTGCATCTGAGAGAATGGATTTTGTGCTTAACTACAAGTTATCTGAGGTTACTGCCTGTCTCATAATAATGAACTCAATGTGAGCACCTACTATAGTAGTGCCAGGTTTGAACTAAGTGCTTCTCATCCATTACAGCATTCATTCTCATTTACTCCCCACAGTAACCCTATAAGGTAGGAACTATTATTATCCCCAAATGAGCCATCCACCCCGCACACACACACAAAAGTAAGTTGGCAAGCTGCATGGCTAGTAAGTGACAAAGTTAAGATTCAAACCCAAGTTGTCTGAGCACGAACTTAGCCCCTTCTTACCCACTGTGCCACTCTGCTTCCCTTCTGAAGGACAGGCTTATATTCCTAACTATCATTATAAGTCCAGAGAACTGGGCCAAGTTTTATGCTTATCCCACTAGATGCCCAATGCACAGAGCTTCTAATTGTGGCTGAGACACTTTTCCCCTGTGCATGGTGGACGAGAGGTTACACACACACACACACACACACACACACACACACAAGGCTACATGAGGACAGAGGACAAACAGCCTCAGCCTCAGAGTGGATGCCAGCTCACTCCTGCCCGCTCCTGCTCCGTGGGCCGCCCTTGCTGCCTTGCTGACCTCTGCACCCTACCTGCCCGTGTGCTGCCACCCACAGCCCGCACTCTCTCCCACCACAACTGCCTTCCCTGCGTCAGCCTACCTGCTTCTATGCACAATCCCTCCCAGGCCTTCAAGCTGTTCCCTGCACACCTCCTGGCTAACCAAGTGATGGTGTGATCCAAGTTTAACCTCCCACCTTCCTCAACTGAGTCCTCACAGCCATCCTTCATCCACAATGCGTCCTTCCTCCTCACGCCCTGGACTCAGTAAAGTAGAGTTGGTGGCCAGGTAGGGAAGCAGACTTATTCCAAAAGTTGCAAACCTAGGAATGGGGTCAAATACACCCACAAGGGTTTTATTCTTTGGTCTGGGCAATGCTTTTTGGAAAGTCAATTTGTTCACCCTTAAAGTTTTCAGAGTTTGTATACAATTTTCAATTTCAAGCCTATTGAGAAACTAGAAGCCCTAACAACATGGGTCTCCCTTGATCACATGAAAAATGGCCAGAGTTAGATTTGGACACCCCACTGGGCCAAAAGGAACTTCTCAGCTTACCACGGTGTCATCCACTCCCTATTCTACCTCTCCCATTCAGATGTCCCCTCATCTGTGTATGTGGCCCACCTTACCCTCTGGATTTGAGTTTGTAACAACTGCTGCAGTGTCTCCTAATTATTTAGCAGTTGAGCACATTGAGAAAGAGAAGTTAGTCCTCCTGATCTCAAAGTTGAGTTCATCGGCAAGTCCATCCTAGCTATTATTAGGTAATATTTATCAAGTTCCTGGATGCACCAGGCATCACAAAGGCTGGGAAAGATGTTCCTTGGCCTCTCCTCTCTCTAGTCACTACGCTCATTCATGCCACTGCTCCAAAGCCATGAGCATGCCAGAGAGAGGCGCTTCATTTTTCAAACACACAGGCCACAAACGTCTTTAATTGTGTGCCATGCTAATCTGCTTCTCCTCGCCTCACCCCAAGATTAACTCTTCTCAAATCTGTTGTTCAGATTATATACCCTCAACCTGCAGAGGTGTGACCTTTCCATACGGTTAATCCCCTCAGGGCCTGAATCCGCGCTCGCACCTGCTCACTCATGCACACTCGCCGATGTGTTTCTGCCTTAACACTCTTCTTCTCACTAACTTTTCAGACACGTGGGAAGTCAACACTTCCCCAAGGTGGCGATCCAGACAGTGGCAACCCCACTATCTAAAGGGCAGCAGCTGCTGATGGTCACTTTGGTGGAACAAAGATTCAGGATTGCCAAATACTTTGTTTTTCAAGAAGCCAGGAATATAATTTAGAAGAGGGCAACAATGGTCTGTGTTAATAAAATCTGTGCTGAGAAACAAGCCCCTAGTGCTTGAGAGACTTTAAGAGAAACAGGTGCCAGAGGTCAAATGTGAATGCCAGGAAGTGAAGGCTGCCCTTCGAACCCCCGTCGGGAGGGTCAGCCTCGAGTCCTCTGTCCTTCCTCACATCCTGAGGCCCATCTAAGCCCCTGGAGGAGAACCTAGCTGAGCTTGGCTAGCTCAGGCTCCAGCTTTGTCCCCCAAGGTGAAAAGACAACTAAGAATGTCTTTGTTTTGTTCATATTTTTGTGGGGTTATGGTTGTTGTCGTTGTTGTTGTCGTCGTTGTCATCCTCATCATTGTTTTGTGGTGGTGTGTCTCAAACCCAGGGCCTCGTGAATGCTAGGCAAGTGCTCTACCACTGAGCTACAGCCCTAGCCTAATTAATTTTTTTTAACTTCTTAATTCTGTTCAGTTTATCCTCAAAATAGATCTGTTTTTCTTTTTCTTGACCACATTCTCCTTAGAACCTTCAGGTTCTTAACTCACACTGCATTATCTGGATTTTTCCAAATAAGTGGTTGCCAGTTCCATTTCTGTGATGAAACAACTCTAACAAAGAATTCATTGAGGTGAAAATGCTTATCTTGAAGCAAGTAGCATCCTTTTCCTCCCCAAACCACACCAAATTAACATATAAATGGCCTGGCAAAGAGACTTCTTTGAGAGGTAGCAGATTATAACTACTCTTGCCCCTACACTATGAATCTTTTTTAAAAGAGAGAGAAAAGCACAATTTCCAAATGAAAAAATGTCACAGATGGTCACAAACTAACTTCCCGAGAAGATAATCATTTTGATGTAAAACTTCTTCTCCCAGTTAATAAAAAAAGAAAAAAATACAATGTACAAAATGTTCACCTGAGAATGTGTCCCTCTGTACCGGGGCAGTTGGCAAATGATATGCCCAGAAAGGCATCTGTGAGAGAGGACAGCTCGCCCTGCATCCCGGTTGGCACCAGCTGGAACCAGGGTAAGTTTTGAGGACAGCAGAGATACTTGACAGGATTCTCTCTCTCTTCAAAGCATAGAGCAGACATCAATTAATCCTCAAAAGACTCTTTCAAGGCGAACATTATCCCTTTTGGAGAGGAAGACGCTAAGAGGTACGGCAGGTAGTTGAAGGGAGGACAGAGGCAGGGATAAAAGAGCTCCCGCTCGGGCCCCAGATCTGGTTCTCCTAAGAAAGTCAAGTTGCAGGAGAAGAATGAACCTACAGAAGCGACGCAAAGGAGGTGGCTGAGAAGCCACTGCATCAGAGAGCGTCCCTCAAGGCCTCCTTGTGCTTCATTCCCAAGGAGGTCACAAAGCAAAACAGGGTCAGAGACCTGAGCAGCTCGGTGCGCACCAAGCTGGGATTGAGAGAAGCTTGGGATGGCTGGACTTTCGCTCAAAAACTTTCCTTTAACATAATGACCATCCAGTCTGCAGGAGGAGGGAAAACTAAAATCTGGACTCCACTTGCCACACGGAGTGTTATGGAACCTCTCACCCCTTTCCTAAAACAGCGATTCGTGTGTGTGTAGACAAGAGTCAGTGCCCTGCCCAGCTGGTCTTCCCATCTTGACAAAATGATCCAGAGCTTCCTAGAGCTCAAGTTCGTAAGGATCACCACCTGTCACAGTGTTTGGCCATAAACGTCACACATTCTCCTGTTACACATTTATTCGACCTTTAATATTTTGCTCTGGGATTCCTGGAAAAGTGGTGTGCTGCTAGTCAAATATTATAAAACCAGCCCACATTCTCTTCTCCACTTACACAGGCAACATTACTAACTTACACACTGATTTCTATAATGAATACTGTTAGCCTGTGTTTTGTTTAACACTTAGGATAAATTTTTTTTTTGCCACACACCATATACTGCTCTCATCACTAAACAAAGCCTACATCGTGTGCAACATTATAGGGTTACTGGAGATACTGAAGTGTTTATGGGAAGGATTTTTCTAAAGGAACTGGTGGGAGTTCTTTCAATTTACCAACAGTCAAAGAAATAAGTGAAATTGACTTGCAACTGATTCTTTTTTAATTCAACTCCCAAGGGCTATTCTGACACAGACTTGCAGAGGCATGGAAATATCTAGAAGGATACAAAGACACTCTCCTCAGCTATGGGGGCCAGAATGGAAACACAGGGAAAATGTCTCTTCTCTCTTTCTTTTTTTGTTTTCCCCTTCTTTTGTGCCCTCTTGCACTTTATTTTTCCTTTTTACAATCAGTAATTGCTTTTTAAATCACAACATGAAAAGAATACATTTATTTTTTCCTGGTGCGGCATTTGTCCCTATCCTGTGCAAAGTAAATCAGTAGATTTTGGAAACATCTTGTTATCATTTACACACAAAGATTACCAGTTTCCATCACAATACTCTCAACACTCAGGAGGCCTCATCTGGGACGCACCACACTAAGGACAGTATCTTTAAACCCCCTGAACAAAGGAGGAGGTTGAAGCAGCACTAGGCAGGACACTAAGTCAGATACATGCTTCCAAGACCTGTGAAACAACTCAGGTTTCTTGACCTAACTTAAGGATACCCGAAGAAAGTCGGCTGAGAGGCCACCACTCTTTTTATTCTTGTGGATCACAAGTTGGACACGGCTCCTGTTCCTACTCCTTGAACCCTACAAATCACCAAAGCACATGAAATCAGTCAATAGGCTGGCATCTCTCCAATTACTGAAATCATCTTTTTCTTCTCTTCAAGAATGGACTTTTCAAGGTCCACCAACCTCTGCGGTCATTTACAGCATTTCTTTAGACAACATTTCAGTTGGAAGCTTGAGAAATGGAGACCTAACCTCCAAGGGCCCTTACCAGGGGCAAGGCAATTAGAAATGGAACAAAAGCAAGGTTGAAGTATTGAGGCCAATGAGAAAATCCAATTTGTTTACAAAGAGTTGTTATGAGTAAGTCAGTGATTTGGAATCTGAAATGAAGGTAAAGGTACATTGTGGATCTCTTGGATTCCTGGTATCTGGCAGAGCTAGGCAGCAGGATCAAATTGTCAATTTCAGCCTGACCCTGAAATCAAAACCTTCTGATAGTCACAGAAGTTCTGCAGCTAATCAGTTACTGCTCACACTTGTCATCACAATCCTCAAAGTCTCCAGAGGGACCCCAAATTTGCAACAAACCAGAATGCATTCCTTTTCGGGCATAGATGTCCTTCTGATTCTACTTTTGCCCTCTTCTTTCCAAGACTGATTTAGAAATGAAGGGAAGTAGGCTGAGAAAACCCTCACCTTTAATATTAATAAGAATTGTGCGGTCCCTGGATGATCAGAGCCCAGACTACATAGGACTTGAAAGAATGATCAAGACTTTGATATGGAATATGAAAAAGTGACAGACAGGAGAGCTGGAGAGACCAAACTAGGAGGCTGAGGCCCCAGCTTCTGCCAGCTCCTTCACTGCCTGACACGGTCATGGTCACTCCTATTTATTAAGCTAGGATGAGCTACGCTTACCTCTCTACCTTTTTATCTGTGAGATGAGTGAAATAAAATCTCAAATGGCTTATTTGCCATGACAATAAAAAAAAAAATCAATAAGAATGGGAGACTAGGAATTGAACCAACCCTTTACCTTCTTTTCAAAGAGATCTCACATGTGCCATTTCATTCTCATCCCTGATGAGACAACAGACAATTATTATTGTCCCCGTTTTACAGAAAAAGTAACTGAGGCACAGAGCAGTGACCTGAGAAGGCAGCATGGTTTATAGAGGCCGCACTATTCTCTTTAGAACATTACAACATCTTCCAGGGATACTGGTCTGTGAAGACCTCCCTGGGTTGCATCTAGAAGGTTCAGGCACACACAAGAGACACAGATTCAGGCCTCCACATATCACTCTCCAGCTCCCTCCATGGGCTCAACCTACTTCTATGCAACCTAGTTTTACAGAGAGCCTTTTAACTAAGCCAGTCTCAGAAACCCACTGGCCAAAGGGCTCTACTGAGCCAGTGCGTAACTCATACATAAATTTGGTCCAAAGCAGTACATACAACCCTGGGTCACTGGGACAGGGAAAGAACAACTCCCAGGTGCTGCTACCTAGGACTTCATATCTCATGGGTTTTTAATGGCTTGAGTGATGAGTGAGCATCAAGAGCCCTACATCGTAATCCCCATTCTTAGGTATCTTTTCCTTTCTTGGGCAGGAAATGTCAGGAAAGTTAGATTCTAGCATCTAGATGAGCCTCTGCTCTCAAAGAGCTGCATGAATTTGTAAGGTAAGAAACAAGTACTTCACGAGGGTGGCCTTATTAAAGACTTCTGTGCCCAGCTCAAGCCTTAGGCTTTCACAGAGCTCATCCCAACCGATGGCTGTGGCCAAGGCACAATTTTTCTGGACTCTCTCCATGGACAGAATGAGGACATTGTCCATGGCTCCTCCCACCTTAGACAGTGGCAACTACTGCCTCTCCTCTCTTCTACTACTCAAGCTCTCATCCTACCAGGAAGCCACAGGATGCTACTACAGTTCTCCAACCCCACAAAAGCTCCCCCTTGGGCCTTCTCCTGTGAAGCAAAAGAACATCTTTCCCTCCTCTCTGATCGTTCCTATTGCAGGCCACAGCATCCCCAGGCAGAACACTCTGCTTTTACTTGGGGATCCATGAGGCAACTTTTGGAGGAGACAAGAGGAGGGGAGGAAGAAAGGAAGAGGAAAGTCGAGGTGGGGCCTGGCACTTTGGACCATTTCCCATCATGCTTTGGAAAGAGCCTCCAAACCCTGCACAGGTCTAGAGGGGAAAATGACTTCCAGGATACAAAGGGCTGAACAGACATGTAGGAGTCTAAAGCCTGCCCTGTAAGAGACAGTATTTTGGAAAGAGCACACGCAACCAGGAAAGAAGAATCCACACCCAGCTTCAGAGTAGAGCCTCTTTCATCTGCCCCCTTCCCCAGCTCTGACTTGGAGCAAGTGGCTAAGCCAATCCAAAGCCAGCACTATGAATAATGCATGAGGCCAGCTCTGGACCTCCCGTGCAAGGGGACCCTGCAGGCTGCACAGATGGCCTTTTCACTGCACAGGCCAGCTCTGCTGTGGAGGGGCTGAGATTCCAGCACAGCCTCGGTGCTCCTCAGTAACCAGCAGGAGAAAGTGGGCACCCAAGAAAGGTCTGAAATGTGGGGAGAGGACTCATGAGTGGATGGGGATGGGCCAGCCATTCAGGAGCAGACCCCCACAGCGGGAATGATTTGTTAGCCCTTCTTTCATGAGTTAATTTGCTTCCAGCAGTTTCCATTAGTGACCAGACAGACCCAGGGCCTGGAGAAGGTCCTGAGAAGAGCTGCTGAATCAGCAGGTAGAAGGGGCAACAGGGAAGGCCAGACGTCTTTCACCCCACCCTTTGCCCAGAGCTTCTGTTGAAGAACTTAGAACAACTATTTGCTAAGCTCTTGTTAAGCAGCACCTCTGTACCACATATAGAGGGAAGACATGTGAACCTTGACCGCCACATATAAATGGCCAGCTAGAAGCTGACACAACTCAGGAAAAGAATTTCCGCCTAAAATAATTCTGTCTTCCCAATGGCAGGAAGGAAGCAAAAGCCAAAGTTGTAAACTTGATCCTATGTGCAACTAGGAATCTGAGTGGGGTGTCACAGGGCACTGAACTTTCTCGAGTTCCAGTTGACCAACCCTGCAGAATAAGGAAGTAATGATGTCACCACTCTGGCCACTATTATGACACTAGCAGCCACAGTGAACATTACTTTGGCACTGGTACATACTAGGGACTAGGCATTGAGTTTTGTATGTGTGATGTTGTTTGCTCATCGAAAGAGCCTTTGTGGTAGGTAAACTGCATGGGAAGAGAAGTCACACAAAGAAAAGAGTCAGAGTGCCAGGCACTGTGATAGGGGAACGGGAGGGGTAAATAAATACAACAAAGGCATGGTCGTTCCCTCCAGGAGTTGACCATCCACCTGCCTTACGCAAAGCTAAAGAGCTTGAGGTGCCCTTTCAGCTCTAAAATACTCAGAGATTCCTTTTAAACATAAAAGTATTTCTGACAGCATTTACACTCATCCTGTATTTATTCTACATGGAACTGTGCATTGGGAGGTAGCAGAAATGATGATCTGACAGATTTGGGGTGATAGTTCTACTCTCATCCTTTTACCATTTATGTCACTTAAATTTTTAGAAACAAATACACCTCGTGTCTATAAAATAAAGGCATTTTAAGGCAGCTAAACAATACTCTGAATATATGTGTATGTATATATATATACACACACACACCCAAATACACAGACATGTATTTTAACACTAACTGGATATTTGACAATAGTAAGGAATTATTGTTAACTCAGATGAGATTGTGACTATATTTTTAAAAAGAATCCTTATTTTTGTAACTACGTACTGAAATAGTTACAGATAAAATGATATGTGAGATTTATTTTAAAATAATCCCATTTGGAAAGGTAGAGATGGGTTATAGGCGAGACTAGATGGGCTATGAGTTGTTAATTTGTGGAGCTGGATGATAAGTATATGAGGGGATATGATATATTTGAAATTTTACATACTATACAGCTTAAAAAAGGAACCCCTTTCAAGGCCAGGTGGGAAGTACTATATCCCCAAAGCTGAGCGAAGCAGTCAACCAGCAACCTTTGCACCTGGGCTCTTCATGGTCTCTCCTTTCCTCTCCCCTTTGATGCATGTTGTTTAACATCATTTGCTCTCTGCAGCTTCCCCCACACTCACACTGTCCCTCTAAGCCTCCTAGAACTATACCTCATATCTGTTGGCGCATTTTGGTGGCCAGGCCATCCCTATTCAACCTTACTTACCCTGTCCCAGGGACAGAGGGCACAGCCGGAGCACTGCTCCCACACACCTCTGCTCAATGTCAGCTGCCCTCAAGACTGCCAAGCTGGGGGAAGGTTAGAGGAGGGTCACTCGCTCCCACCACCAAAACGTGGCAGTCACCCACTTTGTGGCAGGAATGGAGTCAGGGGTAGGGGAGCCAGTGATGAGCAAGACTAAATTGCTACCTCGGGAATTTCCATGCTACAGAAGAAAATGTTATAAATGTCATCTCTCCAGCCCTCCAAGATTCAAATTCAGGGGTTACTCTCCAAGATATCCCTGAATCACCTGAGACCTTGTCCAAACTAAGGAATTCCAACCCAAAAGTCATGAGCTAGGATATCACCCACACCCATCCCCGTCCAGTTCCCCATGTTATGGGACACAAAGACCAAAACAATAGAAACTCAACACCAAAGCAAGTGGCAGTAGAGGAAAGGATACCCGGGCCTGGCCAGTCCAGGCCACTGTGTGCCAGATTCACGTCAGAGTTCGTATAGCCTTTGACAAAATTTCTTGCCCCCTTTCTTTCCATCTGCTTTAATTGTATTTCTATTAAAATTTTACATTTAGTGTTATAAAGCTTATTATGTAAAATAGTGGTTCACTGCAGTTTAGTTCTTTTGTTTTGTTATGTATATACACATCTCCAAATAACATATTTTTAACTGATATTTCTTGACTTTTCAGGATTTCTTTCTTTTCTCATTAATTTTCTATTAGTACATGTTTGTGATGCGTACTAATTACATTCATTTTGGATGACTGGTACACGCACATATTGTATCTTGATCATTTTTACTCCCCCTTTCCTACCCCCCCACTGTCTCCCTCCTTCCCCAGATCCCCTTTCCATCTCCACAAAATCTACTTTCCTGTTGCCTACCACCCCTTTTATTTTGCTCTTTAAATTATTTATATTTTGGGTTTCTCATATTAGAGAAACCATGCAATATTTAAGCTTTTATTTCTGATTTATCTCACATTGTACTATGACTTTTCAGTTTTATACTTTACCATCTTTCCACCAGAGAAAGGTGGATTGAATAGATATGTTTATTTTCTCAATGATTACTCTTTATATGACTATGATTATATAAACTCTATTCAAAGCTAAGATATGTAGTATTCTGTGATTACATTTTCTCCCCTGGATAACTCATGTTCCCTGGAATTAATAGTTGCCAGATTTAATTCATTTGCCTAGTATTATCTGTTCTTAACACTAATTCAAACCCCCAACTCTCCTTAAGCCATACATATCCTCTCTCAACATGTTGAGTACATATTTCACACCAGATGAATTAGGAAAATTAGCAATTGCTAATTTTCCCTAGCAGGAAAAACTTAAGACAACCTTGATAACATAACCAGTCACCTCAGTGTGAATGTTTGATCACAATATTTTGAAATTTTCTTACTGCATCCCAGTAATGGAAATAGAATGACATGAATAAAGATTTTAATGTATTCATCAGGACATAGGATCTGTTGTACATTAGTTGTGGATTTACCATTGCTCTCATGAAAATGTGTTCTTTATACACTTCTGCCCTTAGACCATAAACCCCAAGAAGGCAAATCATTTCAATCCCACTATTGTGATAGATCTTTAGCAACTAGCAAAATGCTAGCATGTAGCTGGCACATGGTTGGCTGGCATATAGTTGGTGCTAGTAAACATTTCTTAAATTGATTTCCAATACACTTTAAGAAGTATTTTTTAATTAAAGTTCAGCGGCACATATCCAGAGTTGATTCTCCATACCTCTATAGCAACCAATTTGCACCCAGGTCCTAACGAGACCCACTGAACAGTACTCTAATCTCCCTGGCTCAAGACTGACCAAGAACAGCCCCCATGACATACCTGTCCACTGGATGCTTCCACGTGAATGTTGGATCAGCCCCCACATACCTGCTGCACCCACAGTTCTCATCATCTCAGCAGTCCACCAGCTCATCTGCCCTTATTCGAGCCACTCTACATCTAGTCCCTTCCCTCAAGAAGCACGGCAGGTGGAAGTGACCCATACAGGCACTGCTCATCTGAGGTCACCCTGCTAAGAGCTCTGTTGCCATAAACTAGGCACTCTGAGACCAGCAGAGCAGGCAGCTGGCTCTGCCTGGAGAAGGTTCAGGCTTTGAAGGATGAGTAGAAACCGGAAGAGTTCATCAGGTAGAGGCATGGAGGTCGGGGAGGTAGTCCTGGCAGAGGGTCTCACAGAAGCCAAGGCCTGGTGGTGGGAAGGTCATGGTCAGGCTTGACTCAAATTCAGAGTCCAAGGACAGGCTGGGAGTAAAGGAGGCTGGATTATAATGTCAGACTAGGGAATCTGGCATTCTCCCCCAAGAAGGCCTCCCTGGTGTCCCCTGGTAGAACTGATCCCTCTCTTCCCCTTGCATGTTTGCACACCGCTGCACTCTCCCCAGAGTGCCCTCCCAGCTCAGGGCTGCCGCACAGGGCTTTAGCTGCTCTCTGTGCCAAGAATGCTTCTCTCTTAGAGATCTGCACATGTCACTCCCACCCTTCTGTGTGGCTCTGCTCAACCATCATCTTCTCAGGGAAGCACCTCTGAGCACACTCTACAAGGACACAAACCCACACACAATTGCCCCTTTCCCAGCTTTGTCTTCCTCCATAGCATTTGTACTATGCACTGGGCCATTGTTCATCTCCCCTACTAAAACATGAAATTCCATGACAGGGACTTTGTTTTATTGACTGCTGTATTCGCAGCACCTACAGTGCTTGGCACATAGTGGGATCACAATAAATAATTGATAGGTGAATGAATAAAAAGTACCTGTAATGCTTGAGTGATTTATGTTGTTTATTTCTGTCCCCTCCTACAAGATTAAAAATTGATATGAGAGCAAATATCATACTTTCAATTCTCTACCCCAGCACCTCACTCAGGGCTGCATAAGGTTGGCACTCAGTAAATACTGGATGGACAGATGGAAGGATGGACAAATTCCATGATAGTAGGAGCCAGTGAAGGTATAAACTGAACAGTGCAACGCTGTCCGTGGCGAGAGACACTGCAAGCTTAGGACTCAAACAGGAAGTTCCCATCAGTGTCCCCATGAACCATACTGTGACCTGAATGAGAGGTGAATAGAGCTGGGGACAGAGTCCAGAGACACAGCCAAGGTTAAGTCAATACAGCTCAGAACTAGGTATCAGTAAGGATGATGGGAGAGAGCAGCCAAAGATGACCCTAAGATTTTTGTTTAGATGACAGAATAAATAGCTTTTGGGATATAAGTTTGAGAGGGGACGTCCAGGCAGTAGGATATTCAGGAAGAGAGAGGAAGGGTAAATCATGGGTGCTGGCTGAAGCCAGGGGAATTTACTCACTTGTTTGCTTTATTGAGTCCTCACCATGTACCAGGCTTTTTCTACGTTCTAAGGACCAGGAAGGCTGCAGTGTCCAAGACAGGCCAGGTCTGTGCTCTCCTGAAACTTAGTTCCAAAAGCAAAGGCAGACAAAACACAAGCAGCAAACACATACAAATAATTTCTGATAGTGTATGGACTGTGAAGAAAATAAGATCATAGGAACATGATGTGGAGACAACATCATTAGATGTGGTAGACAAGGAAGCCCTTCTAAAGAGGTAGTTTTTGCCACCATTAGGTAGAAGACAAAGATGATAAAAAAAAGTTCCTGCTTCAGGGCTTCGATTTTCTTGAACAAATCTGGAATAGAACCATCTGCTGAAAGAGAAGAGATGGAAAGGGTTCTCCGGTAAATGGAAAACACTGGGATATCTGCCACGGGGAAGAAATGGGGGGGGGTGTGCTGGATTATGATGGGGTGCCACAATAGGCTTGAAAACCATAATGTGTTAGGGACTCAATCAATGCAGAGCATATGCATATTTTACAAATATTATATATTGATGAAGCTTTATGTCCCTGAAGCTAGAGTGAATCCAGCACTAATGCCCTAGTCCTGATCTGGAATTTCTATCCCTACTTGGTATGAGACAGGCTTGTCGGAGTGTTTATTTGATTTTAATTAAGTGTGATGGGCTGTGCGGGTTTTCATTACTCGGTTTGACCAGGCACAGTCCCACCTCCATTCCTTCCTGCAGACCCTGGTCGCTTCAGTCTGTGTTTCAGCTACAGCCTCCCCACTGGAGTAACCCTGCAAATTAATCACCCCCAATATCCTTAAATAACTCTCCAGTACCTGCAGGGTCCTCACCAAACTTTGCCCACAGGTATTTCTAACCACACTCTTCAGTACCTGTCCAGCCTCCTCTCCTGCTCCCCTGGCTGGTATGCTCATTCTTCCCTTTTAAACCAAGCTCATTTGGATAGACAGACGCATGTTCATGCCTCAGCTCCACCTCTGCCAGCAGTGGGGTCCTAAGGAAACTGTTAAACTCAGAGTTCCCTCATCTATGAAAATACTTTTAGCCTGGTGTGGTAGTACATGCCTATAATCCCAGCTACTCAGGAGGCTGAGGAAGGCATTGCAAGGTCGAACCCAGTCTGGGCAATTTAGCAAGAACCTGACTCAAAATAACATAAGAAGGGCTGAGATGTACACAAGTGGTAGACCGCTTGCATAGCAGGTGCAAAGCCCTGAGTTCAATTCCCAGGACAGAGGGAGAGAGACAGAGTGCTTTAGAGTTTTTTCATCTATAAAAAAAATTAATACTTCCTGTTTCCTAGCACTTTTAGGAGGATTAAATGAGTTAACATATGTAGCACCCCAGACATAGCTGCTGTGTGAAGTACAGGTGTTCAAATGATGATAGCTGAAACAAGTATGGTTATTACTGCAGAAGGATGTTGTAGGGCTGGGGAGGTAGTTCCAAGAAGGAGTTTATGCTTAGCATGTAAATCCCTGGGTTTAATCCCAACACCCTCTACCAAAAAAGGGGGCTGCTGTACACTGATACAGTTATCACAGGATCCAACACAGAGCCACACACATCGAAGATATTAGGTGCATGACCATTAATACTGTTACTGTGGTCATGTCATCACAGCCTATAGCTCCAGCACTCTGGAGGCTTAGGCAGAAGAATTACAAGTTCAAGGCCAGCCTGGAGTATAATGCAAGAGACCCTGTCTCAAAAAAAAAATATGGACAGATAGATAAGTAGATAGATAGACACTACTTCTACTTTATGATTCATCTCTTGGTTTTTATTGCACTCCTCTTTGGCTTATTTTAAAAGTCAACTTACGTCTTACAGTTTTATAGTCTCAGCTCACATTAGTATTCAACATATGCCCGGTCCCTCAACCATACAGGAAGTTTGTGGAGACTAGAAATTGTACCTTCTACTTTCTGGCATCCCCCACCATGTGAAGCACAAGCCTCCTACCAGAAGAGTGCTAAATAGTTCCAGGTGGTGTGCTGTGGGGAGAAATTGGCACCCTCTTCAGAAGGAAGGCTTCCTTCTCATTGGCTTCTGGACTTGAGCCCCATCAGTCAAGACCCCATGAGCCTGGCATCCTCTCTGGGGCCAGCTTTGGAAACTGATTTCTCCCTTCCTTCCCCAAAATTCCATGGAATTCAGTGAGCCACCGTGTCCCATATTGATTTGGCACTTCTGGACTTGGAAATTTGAGCATGTGGCCATCTTGGTTCCACAAGCTCTCACTATATAAGTAGATTCTCTTCTCACCAGACCATGAACCCTCCAGGCTACACCAGGGGCCTCTCCATTAAGAGGTAGTAGAGGGCTGCACAGCCAAATACAGGTACTTCAACCACTGGGGCTCATGGGAGTTCTGTCTCCTGTGGCTTCATGTGGCACCACAGTAGAGAAAAAACTGCCCAGTCCTTCTGTGATGTCCACGAAGATGAACTCACGAAAGGGAAGACCCAAAGCCCATACCCAGATCCTCCTCTTATTAGGCCCAAGGGCTATCCCAGACCTTGCTGGGCCTCTGCTATTGTGTCCAGACAGTGAGTAAAATGACAAGGCCTTTCCTACACCTATCGTGCCCTGCACCACATCACCTATGAGCTGGACTGTTGGAGACAGGTGAGTCAGAACTTTCTCCCAGTCTGGTCACCAGCTAGTAGGGGTAGTTTAAAAGTTTCTCTGTCTCCTTTGCCCTTTCTCATCTCAGGTATTTCATGCCATGGACATAAAAACAAGAGCATCAAGGAGCAAAGTCTGAAGAATTGAAAAGATGCCCCCAGTTATGACTGCTGAAGTTGGTAAAGGATATGCTGGAGTTATTTACACTATCCCACCTACATTTGTAAATTCCTATTTTCTGTAATAGAAAACCATTATAATAATAATAACAACCAGGCATGGTGGTGCACACCTGCAATCTCAGCTCTTGGGAGGCTGAGGCAGGAGGATAGTCACGAGTTCAAGGCTGGCCTGGGCTACAAGGTGAGACTCTGTCTCAAAAATAATAATAATAACACTAAACCCATCTGATTTATCACCCCACCTTTCAAGCATTAACTAGAGATTCATTTTCCTGATGAATCTCAAGGGCCCTCTAAAAGGTACTGATCCTTTTTAAAAAAAGAAAACCTATATCTGGAAATTCTAAGAATTCAGTAACTTTTACCTTGCATACTGGAAAAAAGAGGTGTAAAGAAAGAAGGGCAAGGAAGAATATAGTCTTCCTTCAGTGCCCACAGGAGAGTGGTGCCAGGGCCCCTTACACAAAATGGTACAGTCTTTACCCAAACCTACACGTTTCCTCCAGTATACTTAAATCATCCCTAGTTTACTTATAATACCTAATACAATGTAAGTGCTATGTAAATAGTAGTTACACTGTACTGTCTATAAAATAACTACATGTGTTCAGTATAAATACTTCTGAATATTTTCTATCCACAATTGGTTACATCCATAGATGCAAAATCCAGGGACATGAAGGACAGGCTGGGCTTGGAGTCAAACATCTGGCCTTGAGCTCCCTCCTCCCACCAACTCTGACACATAGTAACTGTCAACTAAAGATACCCACATTCCTGGGCCTCAGTCACCTCAAGAGCCTTAATGTACAGCCCAAAGGAGACCATCTAAGCTTTGAAAGTGCTCAGCACCCCTATTACCCCCACATGTAGAGAAAGATCCTTCTATTTCTTACAGGAGTGGGGCTGGCTGGAAGAAATATGCACTCAGAGTTTTCAGGGCATAAGAATCAGACTTTGCTGCTTCATGACCAGACAGCTTCATTCAAGGGTTCCAGAGTGAAGCCCAGGAACCCACCTTCCCATTGGTCTCAGGTGCTGCTCCTCAAGTTGTCCTCCCTCCACTCCCTGAGAACCCAAAGGGGCAGCTGGAAAAGGCAGCAGTGACAGCAGAGGCGGGCAAACTGCTCAACTCCGCCTGGGAGAAAAGCAAGTCAATCCGCAATAGCAAAAGCTTCCAAAGATGGGGAAGGGGGTGTCAGTTTAGCAACACCACCAAGCAGGGCTGAGAAGGACAGGAGGAACGGACGTGGTACAAGGGAAAGATCTAGGATCCAAGCTTTGGATAATACCTTGTCCTTCGTGTGTGTGTGTGTGTGCACGTGTGTGTGTGCATGTGTGTGTGTGAGCGTGTCTGTGCATGTGTGTGTGCGTGTGTGTGCATGTGTGTGCGTGTGTCCGTCCATGTGTGTGACTGGGTGTGTGCCTGTGTGTGCGTGTGTGTACGTGTGTGCATGTGTGTGCACGTGTGTGTGTGCGGGTGTGCGTACGTCTGTGGGTGGGTGTGCATGTGCGTGTGTGAGTGAACGTGTGCATGTGTGTGCGTGTGTCTGTGTGCATGTGTGTGCATCCGTGTGTGTGTGCGTGTGTGGGTGTGAATATGTGCGTGTGTCTACGTGCATGGGGGGGTGCACACGAATGTATGTGCATGGGTGTGTACATGGGTGTGTGCCCGTGTGCGTCTGTGTGCGTGTGTGTGCGTGTGCATGTCTGCACATGTGCACGCCAGCATGTGTGTGCGTTTGCTTTGTGTGTGCATGTGTCTGCGTGTGTGTGCCTGTGTGTGCATGTGTGCACGTTGGTGTGCGTGTTGTGCATGTGTGTGCATGTGCGTGCGTGTGTGTGCGTGTCTGTGCGTGTGTCTGTGTGTGTGCATGTGTGTGCGTGTGTACGTGTGTCTGCGCCTGTGTTCACGTGTGTTGTGTGCATGTGCGTGTGTGTGTGCGTGTGTTTGCGTGTGTCTGTGTGTGTGCGCATGTGTGCGTACGTGTGTGCGTGTTTGCGTGTGTGCATGTGTGTGCGTGTGTGCACGTGTGTGCGTGTGTGTGTGCACACCTGCGTGCAAGTGCACGCATGTCATTTATCCCACAATTACCTCCCCAGAACTGGCTCATCCTCTCTTCCCCAGCCCCAATTGCTACATCTCCATGTAGCCATGGGAGGAATTTTTAGAACATGAACTGGATCAAGTTGCTTCCCAACTTAAAATCCCTCACAGCCACTTAATGCTTTTAGGATAAAATACACAATCTTTAAAGTGATCCATCAAGGCTCTGCAAGTGCTGGCCTCCCCTGGCCTCTCTAACCACGTCGTGAGCCAGGCTTTCCTTCCTCTCTAGTGCTGCAGTGACAGTGGCCCTCCTTAGAGTCCCCCACAGACTGCAAGACTTTCGCACACAAAATGTTTCCTCTCAAAAGAAACCTCTCACCCTGCTAGACCTAAACCAATCCCCTTGTTATTCTCATACCTTCCTAAACGTTTTGACATAACCCAGACCCCACTTTTACTTAGATATTTGTGGGATTATGTGATTAATGTTTCTCTCCCAAAATGAACCATAAACTCCACAAGGATAAGGTCCACGTTGGTTTTGCTTACCATTGTGTACCCAGGGCCACAACAACTGTACACTGTAATACACTCGACTGATACAGGATAAATTCCCAATGGCCCGTGCTCTGGAGAAATATGTGGACGAAGAAGGAAAGTGAGACACAAGCCGTAGAAATTTGTGACTCATATGACAGCCAGAGTGAGATGACACACTTTCTCCTGGACGTGGGCAACTGAAAATCTTGATTGTACAAGGATGGCCGTCACTGGACACCCCAAAATCTCATGCTCTCTTACATCAGAGCATCTTTTGGGGACTGTCCCTAGAGAACAATGAGAAAGTGGCTTACCTCCTGGGAATGAGGGACTAAAAAAGGCCAGAAGAGAGACAGAGAGAGTATGCCAACCTTCTCAATGCCCTTCCTTTTCTCTCTCTGAAAACGCAGCTTTGTCCCTCGCTATCAGACTCAGAGAGAGAGGTGGGGAGGAGACGGTCACAGGCGGCAACGATCTTCCTCCCACCATCTGGAGCCCTGAGACAGGGAGCTCAGGTTATCTTTGAGCTCATGCTTTCCCTGGAGATGAGCGGGGGTAGGGCAGGCAGGAAGATTTAGAACAGTTGACTCAGAAAACAGGGTGTCTTTCTGCTCGGTTATCAGACATATGCCCATTCAAGGGATGTAAAACAAGCTGAGGTTTAGATTCTCTGACCAGGCTATTGAGTCCATCAATTACACCACATGGAGAAAACTTTGGACAGTTAAAAATAACAGAGGGGTCCAGTGTTTGGAAGATCTGGAGTTTGGAACGCCAGCTTGTCAAGCGCAGAGCCCTGCCTACCAGAACTGTGTTCCAGGAAGTCGTGCACACACCCAGCTCACACGGGAGGGCTGCAGAAGAGCAAGGTGCCCCAGATTGTCGCCTACCACCCTGCTGATGAGGGACTCTTCAGTCCTCCTCTAGCTGGGAAAGAAGGGCAGAGCTCAACCCTGCAGGAGCATTCGTCCCCCATGGAGGAGGTGGTGACACATGACAGAGGAGCCAGCAGCCCAGAGGGTGGGGGACAGTGCCGCTTCTCTTTTGGGCTCTGTTCCCTTGTCTGAAAAGGGTGGCATTTGTGGAATCCCTGTTCTTCAGAAGGACCCAACATCAGCACCATTTAAATAGTGTGTAAGCCGGGCGTGGTTGCACACACCTGTAATCCCAGTACTCTGGGAGACTGAGACAGGAGGATTGTAAGTTCAAGTCCAGTGTGGACAACTGAGTGACTTAGTGAGACCCTGAGTTAAAATAAAAAATAAATATATGCAAAGTCTGGGTTCAGTCCTTAGTACCAAAACACAAAATGAGAGAGAAAAACTCATAGTGTTCGCATTCCTAATAGTCTCTAAAAATAGAAAATAGCATGTCCTCGGAATAAGTATTTGAGAAATTGTTTTAAAAAATAAATAGCATAACTCACTGAGAAAGAAATAACAGAAGTTATTCCACTCACAAGTGCATCAAAAAAAATGAAATACTTAGGAATCTATCTAACAAAACAAGTAAAAGATCTTTTCATTGAAAACTACAGTACTCTAAAAAAGGAAATTGAAAGAGATTTCAGACAATGGAAAGACATCCCATGTTCGTGGGTAGGAAGAACCATCATAGTGAAAATGGCCATACTTCCTAAATTACTATACAGATTTAATGCAATTCCAATCAAAATTCCAATAACATACTTCACAGAATTAGAAAAAGCAATCATGAAATTTATCTAGAACCAGAAGAGACCAAGAATAGCAAAAACAATTCTGGGCAACAGGAATAAGGCAGGGGGCATCACAGTTCCCGACTTGAAATTATATTATAAAGCTTCTGTGATAAAAACAGCATGGTACTGGCATGAAGACAGACCCGAGGACCAATGGAACAGGCTAGAAGATGCAGAAATAACTCCAAACATACTCAAATATCTCATCTTCGACAAAGGAGCCAAACACCCTCACTGGAAGAGAGATAGCCTCTTTAATAAATGGTGTTGGAAAAACTGGCTTACCACATGCCAAAAACTAAAGCTAGATACATGTCTCTCACCGTGTACTAAACTAAGATCGAAGTGGATCAAAGATCTAAACATAAAAACAGAAACAATAAATCTCCTGGAGAATAAAATAGGAAGAACTCTCGAAGACATAGGGGTTGGAAAAAAATTTATGAATAAAACTCAGACTGCATGGGAAACAATTCAAAGAATTGATGCTTGGGACCACATCCTATTAAGAGGCTTTTGTACGG
>PVJO010025070.1:0-23350 GCA_004026905.1 Hystrix cristata | reverse complement strand
GACAACTCTCTGACACAGTTCAATATAGCTAAATAAAAATGTATATTCATGAATAAAACACACCAGGTTCACAGGTTAAGGAAGTCTACCCTGTTAGTAACATTTGTTGACCTCAGACACTTTTTTCCCTGAGTACCAATCTACACTCAAATTGGACAAGACTCAGTATCAAACGATTTGAGACATTAGTGCCTTTACTGCTTCTTGTTAAACTCTCTGATTTCCTGTTCTCTTGCTCCTTAGCAGTAACATCTCAGAAGACCCTGCACTCATCAAACGTCATTCAGACGCCCTCTTCACCGACAACTATACCCGCCTTAGGAAGCAAATGGCTGTGAAGAAGTACTTGAATTCAATTCTGAATGGGAAAAGGAGGTAAAAAGGTCCAACTTTTTAAAATGAGAAATTATAAATGACTTTCAAATCTTAAACCACATACGGAGACTCGCCTAGTTCTTTACCTCATTATCTGTACCCTGGGAAGCAGTCATTCTCAGCCTTGGCTGACTGTAAACTTCCCTGGCGAACTTTTCAAACAGAATATCTGGGCCTTACCTCCAGCCTGGAATTAGTGATGCCAGATGTGCAAACCTGGACTCTAATTTTTAAATTTATTTTTCATTTTTAACAATCTCCCCCGTTAATTCTACCATGCCACCCCAGTTAAAAATGATGGCTAGTCAGGATCTGGGGACAGGTCTCATCAAAAGTGTTGATTTTTAAAACATGTAAAGTACAATGACCAATTTGCTAATACATGAAACGGCCCTTGTTTGGACGTTCAACATCCCCACTTCACCAAATTTGACCAAGAGGCATTTTGTATACTAACGTTCTATAAAACCCAAGTCCCTCGATGGTGTCAAATATTGAAACTGATACAAGGGGAGTAAAGTGCTTCTTTTTTAAATTCCAGTTATTTTTGTGTCTGTGGTGAGTATTAAGTATAGTTCTGTTTGGGTGAGATCAGACAAGCTTACTCTCCTTTCTCACTAATTATAAGCTGGTAAGAATAACTTTAGCCACTCTAAGGTCGCAGAACAATTCCTAAATTATAGCTAATAACCTCAAAGATGATTGTCGAGTCCCAGTGCATTTTGTGAAGCAAAGAGAACAGCCTGTTCATTATGTCATAATCACTTTAGAACTATCCTCATCTACGAGCCTTAACGTGAGCAATTTCCTCCTTCTGATCTGCAGCAGTGAGGGAGAATCGCCTGACTTTCCTGAAGAGCTAGAAAAATGACTTTACAAAGCTCTTTGGAGCAAAACTGGTGACAAGTGGTGAGTATATTTGTGCATTCTTAATGTATTCTTATCACCATCATCTAATTATGTACGTAGGGAAGAGTCACGGGGCACGAAATATTTTAAGGTTGAATAATTTTCTCTGTCATGATTCCCATCTAAGGGCATCTCTTCCTGAAGAGGCCCCGAACCCAGTAAACAGCAGAAAATGGTTCATGCAATGTTATGATCACATAAAAGGGACTGTTCACAACAAGAACACAGTTGGGCATCTGAGTGGCATTCCTAGTTTATTCAACCTTATTCCTACCTTTGAGTCAAGATAAAACAAAAACAAAAACAAAAGTGGAACCTGACTCACACTTCCAAAAATAACTAGCTTTATCACTGAGATTTAAACCATGCTGCTTTTATTAATTTAAGATTTAGCCCCACAATTGTCTGTTAGCTCTTCATTTAATTTAGATATAGGGAAATATCACCAAATTATAGCATGGTTTTTTAATTATGAAAACATCAGGGCACTCTGAATTTAATTGTATTCTTTGAAACACAGCAAATTTCATGTAGTAAAATTCAAATTTTGATCTGGAAAGTGAACGTAGGTACTATACTAAATGTGGGAGCAAAGCATATTTCTTTCCTGAATTAAATTTTTACATTGATTCATTCAAATCTTTATAATATTTGGCAAGTTCTTAAAGAAATTTCCTGTCATCACCACACCAAATGTCAGCAAATTTATCTCTAAGGGGCTTTGAAGGAAATGTTTTTGGCTTTGTGGGCTGTCTGGTTTCATACAACTACTTAACTCTGCCATTGTAGCATGAGTAAAGTCACAGATAATATGTAAAATGAATAGAAGCATTTGTGTTTCAATAAAATTTTATTTCTAAAGCTAAAGTTGGGCAGGATTCCAACCCCTGGCAAGGTCAAAGAAAGTAAAGGAGTCCCAGGCAGACCGACCTGTAATTCAGTCTCAAGTCAGTTTCTGGTATAGTCATGTAAGGTTTTCAAGAGTCATCAAGAGAGAATAAAGTGTCTCGGAGACACTTGCCGGACTGGTTACTGTCCTTCCGATAAGATCACTCTTCCTAAGGAAGTAGATAGTCAGGAGTTGCCTGCAGTAAGGCTTTATCCTGCATGTGTAGACATTTCAGAGAAACAAGTCCTCTGCTCAAAGATGAAAGCTAATCACATTCTTGAAAAACTACAAGATAAGCCTTCTCCACCAAGCTAAAAAAATATGACAGGCTCTAAAATGTAAAGACAGACAAAGCCCTCTATCTTTTGTAAATTGCAACATGAAATCCCACCCTGTGCTCTTTATGGAAAGGTGGTTTTGGATAGATTCTCAAACAGGAAATCCTACGGGCTACCCATTTGTGAAAAGTACAAATATATAATTATTAATCGCTAATTATAGCACCCTTTACCTTCCTGTTTCTCTGTGATGATCAGCCTTCTGGAAGATTCTTTCTTGCTTGTGCCAGAAAATAATTGCTTGCCACAGGCTGTTGACAAGGGAAAAGGGGAAATACATGTTTAGCAAATGAGTGGATGAGTGAATGAGATTACAATCCTGTAAAGAAAAATATTTTTGTTTGAAGCATTAATTCTTTCTTTTTCAGAATTCTTGAAGACAGATGATATAGTAATTACATTTTGAATTCTACATAACTAATTCAAGAAACAGCTTCAATAGCAAAACCAAATAAAATATATTGTGTTGTGAATGTTGTGATTTATTTTATTCTGATGTAATAATCGTGATGTTTACATTGTAAATATTATTAGAAAGTTCTAAAATTTGTCTTTCACTCATGAGAGGTCTGTAATTTCAGATACTGTAAATTCTTTCTAACAAAAATATGTTAAATGATAAGCAGACAGTAGGTTAATTCCATTTATATGAGGGTTTCTGGAAGGGTAATAATAAAGGCAATTGATGGGTTATTTATAGAATGTAGTTCACTATTCAGGACATCAGAACAGACAATCAGTGTGTCTACATTTCAATGTTGAGCAGATAGAATACTGTGTTAGTTAAACTTCAGAATATCTAAAAAAAATCAACAACAAAGATCAAAAAGATCTTGTTCAAGATAGATTTTCAGAACATTCTGTTTTCCCATGTATAGACAATTTTATTTCTAAGGGGATTAAAAAGTCTCTTAAATTTAGATTTCTATTCACTAAAGGCTTCCTTCTGACTCGGTGTTCCAATTGAGAGGACGGACCTGCACTTCTGACTGTGGACCTCCCCTTTGCGCTTGTGTGGAGAATGTGCAAAATGTAAATGGAACGGAGTGCTTGTTTTTCAGGAATAAATATTTTTCCATAATCCTTCTGAATAGTATTTAGTCATATCAGCTTCCTTCAGTGAAAGTAGATTTGGAGACACAACTATTTTTCCAAAATGATTGTAAGAACTAAATATAGAAAATAAAGACCTTTGATTATTATTGCAGCTATTTTTCATTGTTCTGATTCTTTTAAATGACTCAGCGGTAACCCGTTTTGGCTTTAGAGGTCCAGGCACTAGGCGGATGTTTGAAGTAGGATTGCTTTTGATTGTGTGTGGGTCCTAAAATAACAGTGACTTAAATGAAGGAGAGGTTTCTTTCTCATCTAGGATAGAAGTAAAATGTCTGTGCTGCAGTGATGCTCCTGATGCCCAGAGCTCTGGGGAAATTAAACCCTTTCCAGCTCACTCATTATCTCCTAGGAAGGGATACTTCTCCTCTTGATGCAAATTTGCAACCAGGGTTCCGGACATTCTACCTGCATTCCAGGCAGCTGAATGGGAAAAGGGGGCATGGGAAAAAGAGCAAAGGGTGTATGCTGCTTCTCTTTGAGCTGCTATTTGACACTAACATTCCCTTGACTGGAACCAGTCTTATGGCCATAGTCATTTGGAAGACAGGATGAGAAATTCCCCTCTCCATGTACCGAGCTTAAAACCGAAATTCTATTCATAAAAGATAATAGAAGAACAGGTGTATGTGGGGATTTGTTTTTGAAATTCTTAAATTCTCATGGAAAAGACTTAAAGAATGCCAAAGAAAGTGAGAGTCAGATCCTAACCATTAATGAAGAAGCATCCCTGCCCAGAACAAAGCTCTACTCATTTTCATTTGCTACATTTAGAACTAGTCACAGAAGGAGGGGCTATTCTGGAAAGACCAGTGATTGCAAAGCAGTTAACACAAGTTAAAATGAATTGCATGTGTCGTATCTTTTGTCTCATCTGATCCCACAAATTACTATTTATTAAGTGTCCTTGCTAGGGAACACACTGAGGGGAAAACAGCTTCTAGATATTACTGTACACAAGAAACTTGTACAGCTCAAGTGGGGCCATAATGTGAATGTGAAACTAAAGAGTCTTAATGTTTTTTAATGTAACCCTTTTCAATTACATTCCTATTCATTCAAATAATATTTCTTAAATGACTATGATGTGCCATCTAGATGTCTCAGAGACTGTTTTGGGCAGAGCGACAGCAAGTGCAAACCAGGAAGCAGTCCTGCATAGCCGTGCAGTAAGGAGATGCATGTGGCCATTGCTGTATGGGCTGGACAGGGACCAGACAGGAGATGTAGTTTCTGAGGTGACCCAGGACTGGACTTCGTGGGTCTCTCAGGCCACAGGAAGCACTTGCAAAGTGAGACGAGGAGATACGGGGCAAATGTGTGGCGTTATACGAGCTGCATTCTAACTGGACCGCTCTGGGTGTTCTACTGGGAGGAGGGTGAAGGGGTGAGGGTAGACACAGAGTTACAGACTAGGAGGCAATGCGAAAACAGGGACGTTGCTCTCAGGGCAGAAGTGACAGAGAGAGTGAGAAGCAGAAGAGGTGTATTTTAGAAGTAGAGTCAAATTTTGTGCCGATTGAAGTTGCAAAAGAAAAAAGTAAAAAATGCTTCCGAGGTGTAGCACTTGAGCAACAAAAAGGATGAAGTTGGTGTTAACTACAGTAGGGAGACCGAGAGGACTGAAGCCCCAGGAAAGAGGTGAGTTACATTCTGACCTGGTAAAGCCGATGCTGGCGGGAAGCTGGAGACACATGAGGAGTTTCAAGATGAAGCCTTACTGCAGACACACGACAGTTGGGAGACTTCAGGATACAGATGAGATTAAAAAAATCCAGGATTGGGTGAGATTACCAAGGGACTGGCGGTAGCCAAATAATAGCAAATAATAATCTAAAAAACATAAATCCCAACCCATGATCCTTGGCTGTATTCATTGTCTAGAGTAGCTATAACAGAGTGCCACAGACAGGATGGTTTAAACACAGAAATGTATGTCTCAGGGCTCTGGAGGCTGAAATCTAAAATCAAGGGGCTGGGGATTTAGCTCAGTGATTAGAGTGCTTGCCTTGCAAGCACAAGGCCCTGAGTTCGATCCCTGGCACCACACACACAAAATAATAATAATAATAATAAAATAAAATAAAATAAAATAAAATAAAATCAAGGTGTTCCTGGGGGCAGCCCCTTCAGAGGCTGGTAAGGAAGAATCTGGTCCACACCTATCCCCTGAGGTCAGGTAGGCTTCTTATTGTGTTACTTTGATGTCCATTTTGATCTTCATATGACATTCTTCCTGCTGTGTGTGTGTTTCCAATTTTCTATTTTTTATAAAGATACCAGTCAGATTGGATCAAGGTCTAGCCTGATAACCTCATTTTAACTTTACTACCCTTAACTTCACAATTATTCTCTTTAAATACGGTCACACTCTGAGGTACTTGAGGGTTAGGACTTCTACATACAAATGTAGGCAGACACAGCCAGCCTGTACTACCTGTACAGCCTGTACTAACCTCCTGCGTTAAGAGGTACAAAGGGGATAAAGGGGACAAAGAGAAGAAGCCAGTAGGAAAGGAGGAAAATAGAGGGATCTGTCACTTTGGACACCAAAGGTTCATGTGGCGGCTTGAGTCCGTTGTGGAAAGGAGATCCTGTAAATTGGGGGAAAAGGTATGTGGACCTTGAAACCATCCGAGGGTGACATGACCAGTATGTGGACTAGATCAGTGGGACTGAGAAAGGAAAAGAATTTTAAGAGCTCATACTTATTAGATAACCATGAATTTTTCTAGGGGCTTCGCTTTGTTAAGTCATATCAAGTCTATGAAGTATGTGTCATCCTTCAACCCACTTTTCAGATGAGAAGAGTAAAGTGCGAAGAAAAGATAGGAGAAATTTAGCCACAGAAATTAATGTAAAAATATTCTGTGAAGTTTTGCTCCCTCTCCTTCCTTTTGCTCACTCCCCTCTTCTCTCTCTATCTTTTGCGGTACTAAGGTTTGAACCCAGGGAGCAACAAACACATCTCCAGCCCTTTTTTATTTTATTTTTTGAAACAAGGTCTTGCTAAGCTGCCCCAGCTAACTTTGAATTTGGGATCCTCCTGCCTCAGTCTCCAAAGTAGCTGACATTACACCATGCTCTACCTCCATGTAGTCTCTTAATGAATCTTAAGTTCCAGGAAAGACTAGGTGATATTCCTAAGTTAATAGAATTATTTAGTGTGATATGGCAGGGACTAAGACTCAGACGTTTACATTTTTACTTTGGCTTATCTAATTATAAATTAATAGCTGCTGCACAATTAACAATACAATCACTCTCTGTGATTAAATTACACATTTTAAGGCACCTCTGGCACAAAAGTTTATAGCAAATGATTTGTTTGCACTTTGTGGCATCATAATATTTTTGAAATATTAATAGGAGGATTTCATATCCCATAGAATAAATACATTTGTCACATCACTATGGTACACAGGAAAACAGACCCCCAAAATATGCATATCTTAACCCCTGAAACATCTATTTAAGGATTGTAAAATTAGGAGATCATCTTATTACTCAAGTAGCCCAGTGTAATCACAAGGACCATAAAAGAGATGGCAGTAGAATCCGAGAAAGCAGAGACTGATGTGACGCCATTGCTTGAAATGGAACAAGAATCGACGTATGTAGGTGGTTGCAGGGGCTGGAGACAGCGAGGAAAGTATTCTCCCCTGGAGCCTCTAGAAGGATCTCAGCACTGCCAGTACCTTCATATTGGCCCGCACAAGAACAATTCTCAGGTTTCTGATCCCCAGAACTATAAAACGATATGTGTGGTTTTAAACTACCAGGTCTGTGGTAACTTTTTCCAGTAGCAGTAGAAAACAAATACAATTGTCCTTTTTCAATTATAACAGAACTTGAATCTAATGTCCACTACTGTAGAGAAGGACAAAATACTCAGTGCATAGACAGATGTTCTGCACTCTTCCTGCATTTAGCTTGTGTGTGTTGTTGTAACTTGTACTTGTCCTGTGTTAAACCTGCTCTTGCAAACCACTGATTCTAGAAAGGTAACTGATACAACCTCTTATCTTTGCTGGAGAATGTTGAACACCTGGATGGCCAATAGAATAACATTAGAGAGATATTTTCTATTGCAATGAAAAACAAAATAAAATGAACCTTCCTGGGGAAAGATGAATATGGGAGTGGAACCTTGGGGTTAAGCTTCCATTTCACTCCAGTTAGGCCTGGCTCCCTCCCTGCTCTGCCTTCAAATACTTGATCCAAATGCAGAGACCCCACCCCCACCCCGGGCTTTCTAGTAGCTTGTTTTGTTTGTTCCCCTTTCTTTATTCAATGCTTTAGCCAATAGACCTTAGTTTAGTGATAGAAATGTTATGATAGATATTGAAATAGAGGGGAACCACTGAGGATCTGCAGGAATTTGAGGAAAACTTGAAGAAAGACTAAAATTTTGCTTTTTTAATGAATACAGATGAAAAAGAGATATTAGAAAACATATGATAATGACTAAGAGATAATTTAAGAAACTAGTGCATGTGTAAAGCAACAAAATCTAATACAGGAGCAGAGAAGGAAAGCTCTTGAACTTTAAAAACTGCCTAAAGTAAAATAAAACTTAATAAGACTGCAAATATAATTCAGAGGTAGAGATATATGTGAAAGGCCCTGGATTCAATCCCTGGCACTACAAAATATAAATCAAATAAGTAAATAAATAATTTTAATAGATGAATATGTTAAAATCAAGAAATTGCCTAAAATATTAGAAGTAAATCTGAAATGAAAATGAGTCATAGTAGAAATCTTGTATCTAGTACATAGAAGTTTCAGACAAAAAAAATAGAAAAAGTGGAGAAATATCAAATAATCAAAGAAATATCAGAAAAGTAATTTTTAACTTCTCTAGAATATACATTTCATGAGGCCAGGCTACATACCTATTTTGTTCATGAGTGAGTATATATTGTATACAATATTTACTTTCTCTAAATATCTATCCGTTTGTTGAATTTCTCAGTTTGGGACTATGTTCTTTAGTGAAATGGCACTAAATTTCCCTTAATGTGATAATGTTTCTAGACTTCTTAACTAAGTTCATATTTATAACTTTGGGGGTGATATACTCCAAATATTTAGGTTTTTAATATCTGTAAGGATTAAAGTGAATCTATCCACTCCATCAAGCAAAGTTATATCTTTTCTGTAACAAAATTTTTATGTGAATACAATGCAGTATACCACTGCACACTACTCTGTCAATACTAAGACACACGGTGTTTGTAGGCTTCAGAACCGAATGTCCTACAGGGTGGCACAGAAGACTAAGAATTCTACAATCATATCTATGAAATCCTAAGAACTGTAGAGCTGCAAATTTAGTAGACCTAGATTTTAGAAAAATATACCACAATTATTTGTTTGCTTATTGTCATAGTTAGTGTTCCAAAGTCAAATAGTAGCCCATCTCAGCTGATAGCGGCTTCAACTTTTTGAAAGGGGAAAGAGGGAAAGGACACACTAAAGGCCTCTGTCTTTTCACAGTTCCCTGCTAACAACTTTCTCTCTCCGATTATTACAGAGAACATTTCCTTGGTCCTTCTCTTTTGCCTTTTGTAATTGCAAGTCTCTTGCAAGACACATCTCTTTTCATCCTTTAACTTCTCTCATTTTTACCCCACACAATTGTGCTCTTTCTTTTTCTCTTCCTTGGAAACTCGCCCTGGTTTCATAATTTGGCTACTTTCTCCTTTGCTTTTCTGTTCTCTATAGCCATGTGTTTACCCAGGCACTTCTCTCTGCTTTGTACCTCACTTACATGTTAACCTCGTTTGTTCCAGTGGAAGAAGATGAATATAGACTTTTTGTCTCTTAGATTTTTCTCTCCATTCGGCCTTGGACACAAACATAACACTTAAAATATATTTCCTAATTTGTGTTTTATTCACTTTTCTGCCTAAAAAATAAAGAATCTGAACTGGAAATTGCCATGGAATGTAAGCTTATGATTTACTGCTAAAGAAACAACAATGCCATTATTCTTAATTTTTACCTCAAAGATTTATTTTCCTTATCTTGACACTTACACAAATAAGGACATTTAAGCAATACCCTTATAACTGGGGTTGAAAGCAATGAAATAGCAACTTGGAAGAATGACTAGGAGAGAGAGAGACAGACAGGAAGAGAGAGAGAGAGAGATCAGCTCTTACAGAGCAGCTAGAGGGGTGGTGACCTCAGAATATACCCATAAAGTAAAGACAAAATTGTAAAGAAAAATTGGCTCCGTGTAGGAGACACTGTTTTGTTTTATTTTAGGTTTGTTTTAAAGCATTGTTGTAAGAGTATATAATGATTTTTAAGAGGCAGAAAGCCATTTATTGAGCAGAATTTCAAAACACACACACTCACTCAAAGAAATAGATTATGGGCCCTCAAGAGAGAAGTACTTTACAGTCTGGAGGTGGGAATATATATGTGGTTTTGGCAGTGGAAATCTGGGGAATTTGTGAATCTATAGAAAGTTTGGGTTTGGTGTGTGGGAGAAAAATGATGGTCCATCCACAGGTAGAAAGATGATGGCTCATTTTACAGGTAAAATAATGGTCCATTTTATGGAAGAAAGGCATGGGCCTTTTCTTTTGTATTTTTTAAAAATATGAGCGATTTAAGATGTTGTTCCCAAAGACATTCTTTAAAATCTTTGAATATGTTTCTATCCAGGTCAGATTTATGCCCTTTCCCTAATCAACTGAACTAATTTATGGGTGAAAGTACCTTTTAATTGTATATTTACGTGACGGGCCTGGAAGAAAGGAAGCGTAAATAAGCCTGGAAAGTGCAGATATGGATAATGTTGGATAATTTTGTGTTCTGAAGATGCAGTTTTCTTAAAAGTACAATTTTAAAATTATACTTGTCCTTGTCTCCTTCCTATATATATTTGTTTTTCCTATCCTACCTCGTTTCCCCCATCGAGACTTTGGTTCCTGATCCTTAAGGTACACAGAAGGGCTAAAGGTTTATCTTCTTCTGGTGGCTTCAGACCAAGTGAGGGGGGGCACTGACTTTGCCTAGCCAGGCAACAAAAGCTCTTACTAATCTAAAGGAGATATAGGAATGTTGGGTCCTTTGGTTTGAAGAACCATCTTTTTTTTTTTTTTTTTTTTTTGGATAGTCTGGAAAAGAGGAGAAGGACATTAGCACCTCTGGACAAATAGAGGCTAATAGTAAAGTTAAAGGTCTTATGCCAAACGCTGCCTGATTTTGTGACTTCTATAACTTTTCAGAGTCGCTCATCTGCTAATATTCTACTTTTAATTTTTACTCCCTGATTATGTAACATGGTTGTAAAATGAAGCTTAAGTGTTAATGACATAATTTTCAAATGAAACAAAGGTGAATGTTTTATTTCTCAACTTTAATGTTATTTACTAAACTTTGGGACATAATTTCCAACTTGTTTATCACTGGAAAAATGCTTCAGAACTAAATAATATTGTGATTCCTTTTTCTCAAAGTACTATTATTATATGTATGGAATTAACTCAGTGATATTGTAGATAAAAAGAAAAATTCAACTTGCTAAGCTCCATACTTCATTTTTGGAAGTAATGAATAACTATTGATGATAAAAGATGTACTGGAACGAACAATAAAGTAGAAATGTCATATTTGTTCTGTGTCCTATGCCTTCAGTTGGAGATAAACAGCAAGGGTTAAATGGAAAAGGCTGTTTCTCAGTGCATAATGTCCAGGCAGGAGAACAGCATCTTCCAAACATCAGCCTGAATAAACTAGAAAATTAGTGTGACTAACTTAATGACTCTTCTTTGCAGACTGTATCATAAGAAGGATAATGTAACTCTGAAGGGTGAGTTCCTGGAAAACAATGTATACAAGTGTTCCTAAACTTTCTCATGCTGGGAAAGTGCCCTGTCATATAGCCAAGTAGATTTGTAGTTTAAAATCGAATGTCCACAGTCCTCCTCTCCTATAACAACTGATGTCAATGTGCATTCTCATTGATCCCAAAAAACTCCTCCTGGAGCTTCACAATGAACCTTCTGTCTATGACAATGAAAATGAAGCATCAGAGTAGAACTGAGAGCCAGAGTTCCGCAGAACAATGACGAACTTCACGCCAGAGCAACCTAAGTGCCCCCACAGAATGTGAACATGTAAGTGATAAGCCGATGCCATTTCCATGCTGAATTTACTGTTGTCTACTTCAGGTTGTGAATTACTACAAGACAGAGCAGAGTCCCTCTGTCCCCACTGTATCAAAGCACTGTGAGGACAGAGTCTCACTTCTTGGAATTCACCAGATGACTTCAGCAGGGGGGCACTGAAATTAGTCTTTAGGACCGTACAGCACATCCACAGCCCTGGGCAGTCGAGAAGCAAGCTTAACTTTTCCAAGAATCAAGTGCAGAAACTATTACAGCAGAAGCATGTTGGTATCAATGCTCTTTCCCCAGGGCCCTTCTACAGCCCAGGAGCTGCCTGAGTCAGGGTTTGTATTTGGTCTCTGTCTGTATAGTGACCTTTTCTCTGGTCCATTTGCCAGCATAGGACCAGCATGTCCACTCTGCTCTGAATGGGGTTGAGGGCTTCGAGAGCCTCCTCAGCCTTGGTCAATAACTTGTTTTTGCTCATGTGCAGAACTGCAAAGATGGATTGCTTACCAATCTACCCTCGGGGATCAACTCAGGGACAGAAATAGCTCTTCCTGGTTCCTGTTTCACTAAAGCCAAGGGAATATTGACATGGCATTTATTTTCTCCAATTCATAATACAGGAGTTCACACAATCATCTCTACTACTTGCTTTGGGTTCACATATTACTTCAGCTATTTCTCAATTATTATGCAAGAAATACTTGCAAGGAAATAACAGAAAAAGATTTAGAGAAAAGAATTATCAATGAGTTCATGTGTGAATTTTATAATTCAGCTCACATAAATGGGAATCCAATTACAAATTCTAACCATGATTTGGAGCACAGAAAATTATTTTGAAATTTGGATTACTCAATACTGGTTCATCTCGATCCATCACGTTTTAATAAACTTGCTTTAATTTATAAATGATTAGTAGGATCAAAATTAAAATAGAGACATGCGATTAAAACTATCTTAAATATATGCTTTATACAGTAATCTAATGTTTTATCAGTAGCATAGTGTACTAGAGCATCACCAAATTTCAAATTCTTTATTTCAATAAAATCAAGCGGAATTATTTAATTTTGTTCTCCTGTAAGTTTAGAACTACATCCTATTGGTTTTACTACTAATATTACCACTTCTATTGGCTTTATGCCTATTGAACTACTGTTCAAATTGTTTCTTTATCTTCTTAGATTATTACTGGCGTAAATGATTAATGACAACCTAGCAAAAACTGGCATGGCTCAACAAAAGAGATTAGAAAATTAAAACGATTTGGCAAAATTGTGGAAGTAATTGGAATTTCACCACCATGACAAGTCTCCCTCCCTATCATTATTCTCTGAAGCTTCTCAAGAATAGAATTAAATACAATTACATACTATATTTCCCGTATTTATTGACCAGCAGGGACAGTCTACAAGCTGCATCTAAATGGCTTCATAGGCAAGTAGAGGGGGAGGTGGGAGGGCTCAGACCAGGGTTGCAGGGTCATGCAGATGGAAAAGTTGTGCAGACTGTAGCTCTCCTGGTTCTCTCACTGTGCTCAGATATATCAGTCCTGTTACCCGCTGAGTAGGCTCAGCAGTTTGAATAGAAGAGCTGCTTTCTCACATGTAAGAGGATCTCTTGCCCTCAGGAGAGCTTTTGACACTCTGGAGTCCTCTCTGGTCCTGCTCCTTTTTGCCAGGTGGGGAGAGGTTACCTGCAGTCTGTACAGAGACCAAATCACTCTTGGTAGTGTGCACCTCACTAACTCATTATTATCTGAAAAAAATCATCAGCCAGACCCATACAAGTGCTGAGAAAAATGACACCCCAAACATTAAGGATCCCAAGCTCTATGTCTTCAAGTTAAAATAAGTGAATAGAATTCACATGTTGTTATACTGTAGTGACAGGTGGGAATTTTCATTTATTGGAGAGGGAATCTTTTATGTAATAGAATTTATTTAATTTTCTAAAAGTCATTTTATTTGCCAAACACACCAAGTCTCTGGACCAAATTAGGTCATACGAATTAGTTATAACTCCTGAATTCTACATTGCTGTTACTAAGAATAAGAATACAACAAATTAAAATTCTACTTTGAATGTTAACCAGCATCTTGAATGAGAAGAATTTAGTTGAAAAATCAAAGTTAATAAAAGAAACAGGAGAAACCATGCTGGGGAAAACTCTAATAAGCGCATAGATATAGAACTCCACAATAAAGGATCTCTTTGTAAGCCAAGTCCCAGTGAAAAGGCCACAATATGATTTCAAGACATAAATCCTGGAATTTAGAAAATATTAATAGAAGTAATAAATTGTAAACAAAATGAACACTATTGGAAAATAATTGACAATCCATGAATCTAAGTAACTCAGAAATACAAACAAATTAAAAATTATATGAGGAAAGAGTGAAAAGGAAGAGACTCAAAAACTAAATCCAGATGAGAAAATATCTGAAATATATGAGTGAAAAAGGAGAGAAGAGTATCAAATAAGAACAGTAGTAACCAAAAATACTAGGAGAAAACTTTCAGGACTTGATTCTGTTACTAACAGAAGGCTTCTATATACTAAGAAGGAATGAGAATACATGTTAATCAAACTCAGCTATTCAAAGAAGAAGAAAGGTTATATGCCTCCAGACGGTATCTTCAAGCAGTGGAATTCAGATATCACACTAGTCTTGAACCTTTCTGCAACACTATATCCTTGAAAGGTTCATGTGAAACATGCTTAGGGAATTGACAGAAAAGTCAGAACATAATAATATGTTTAGCTAACTATTATTCACTTATAAATGCAAACAAATACGTATCTGAGACCATTTTAAAAATCCACTTCATGAGTTTCCTTCTCCAAAGAAAAATAGGATCGAAATAAACATTTCAACACATAAAAAGAGGTAACAATGAAAGAATTAACAGTAGGTCATATTTTAGTCATTTTTCTGTCGCTGAGACACAATACTTGATATTTGCAACTTAAAGGAGATGTTTATTTTGGCTCAAAGTTTAAGTCCATGGTCAGCAGTCTCCAAGCCTGACAGGATGTAGGGAGGGATAGTGGAGGAAAAGGTACTCAACTCATGGCAGCCAGGAAGCAGAGAAGAAAGGGAGGAGCGGTGGAGAGAGATATACTGCACCCAGCGATAGACCTCTTCCTACCAGGCCTCCACTTCCTAACAGCACATTCAACTATGATACTGTCACCATGATCCAATCACCTTCCAAATACATGAGACTTTTGAGAGACATTTAAGACATGTAAACTATAATACTCGGACCCTGACCCACAAAAGACTCACATCCATCTCATTATGTACAATACATTTAGTTCGTCTCTAAGGTTCACCAAAGTTTTACTTCCAATAGTGCTGAAAAGTCTAACTGCAAATTCTCCTATGAGACTCAAGGCAAATTCTAAGCTGTGAGCCCCTGGTAAAATAAAAAAGCAAGTTAAATACTTCCAGCATACAATGGCACAAGATAAATATTCCCACTCCAGAAGGGACAAATAGTGGGGTAGAAAGGAATCAGACCAAAGCAACATCAAAACCCAGCAGGGGAAATAAGAACTCTTGTACCTCAGTGTTCAGCAGTCAGGTAGGTTGTGGTAAGATATGAGTTCCAAAGGGCTTGGTCAGCCCCATCTCTATGACATTGCTGGCTGCAGGCCACCTGGCCTTTTTCTTAGGGTGGCACCACTCACTGTCTATAGCTTGCCTTGCCAGACATTCCATGTTCCTGGAATCTCTAAATTGCTGGGGTCTCCACTGCACTCGTGGCTTCACTCTCACAGCATTATGCATTTCTCTCTGAGGGGCACACTGCCTGGCCTCCCAGGCCTTCTTCTGAATTCTGGGTGGCAGCCTCCATGACCCCACAACCCTCATTCTGCACACTTGTAAATCCAGCACCACATGGGCTATCATCCCAGGGCCTTTTAGAGCACTGTTTTGGTAGCCTCTGAGTTATGTATGGTGAATAAGTCTTTGGAGTTTAAGTTCAGCATAAGGATTTTAGTTGGTAATCTTGTACCATATGGTGAAATTTTACGAGAGTAGATTTAGGTCAGAGAGGAAGACAATAAAAACAAACTTTTATATATGTCTAACAGCAGATATATACAAGATTATTATTAGCTGCACTCTTTGTAGTATACCCAAGCTGGAAAAAATTAAGAACAAGAAATATAAAATTTAGATGCTTCTTATCTTTATTCCTTTATTACCCTAGGAGTCTTGTAAAATTTACTCTTTTACATATATATTTATATATTTTACATATATTTGTAGTTACGTATTACATATACTTATATATTTTTCCTGCGATGCACAGTTCTTAGTGCTTAAATCAGCATATAAGGTATACTCAAATAGCAAATTATAGAATTATTACAGTAATATTATATATAGAAAAATTCATATTTTCATATTATATATTAAATTGTATATATTTATAGTATATGCAAAATTGTGTAACATTTGATGCCAAATTCATTTTTAAACACTTAATATTTTTTGTGCTGATAACTAGTTTGACACTGTTCTCATTTGTGTCTATAGGGAATTGCTACTGAATATAGCATAGATTTCATTTCGACTGAAATTACATATAAACAAATTTCAATGCCTTTGGTTCTTTATAGATAATATGTGTTATAAGATTACTCACATAGGAAAACATAATGGTGCCCAAGGGGAACATAAATATTGCAGATCATAAGTAATTACATTTTCAAATGCTCATGGGTTTGGTTAATTATATTCATGACTAGTAATTGACTCACTAAAATTTTCAGTACATCCTCCACCCTGGTGAACAATTATAATCTTGGCAACTTGAAAATTTAATATTGTCAAGAATGTAGGTAATTTTAGTTGACTGGCATGTAAGAAAGACTTCAGGCAATTCATGTGCAATTAATATATAGCACAGACCCTTAAAAAAAAAAAAGAAAATAGAATGCTCCCAGGACAAGGCAATGTATTTTCACTGGACAACACAAGTAAATTAAGGCTATGAGTTGAATTGTGAAGTAATTTGTTGTTAGGTTTTATGATTAGTCCTGTTTTTCAGCTCCCAGCGGAGGAACATGGAGCCTACAGTTCACCTAGAACAGCCTTACTGAAGCGTCCTAATAGTTACCTCCCCTGAATTATAAGCAAAGTGTAGCAGAGCTCATTCTACATTTTATTTGAAAACTCAAGGCCTTGCCTAAATTTCTATCTCTTTATGTAGCCTCTTAATTCATCCCTGAGAGTTAGAGACATGTGTCTTTATGAGTGCTGATGAATGCCGAGATAGAATCTGGGGGAATTTACTGGGACTCTTCAAACCCAGCATGGAAGTGATCAATAAAACAACTTGGTTTTTAATTGCATTGGAACTAGGGTTTTGGACCATTAGTATGTTAGTCAGATTTCTGTTACTATAACAAATAACTGATATACTCAGCTTTTAAATAGGTTTATTTTGACTCACAGTTTGGAGTTTCAGTTTGTTACCTATTAGACTGTTGCTTTGGGTCAGTAGCAGTACAGTACCTCATGGAGGGAACACATGGCAGAGGAAGCTTGTTTACCTCAAAGTCACATGAAAAAAAAAAAAGAGAGAGAGTGAACAAGATTGAGGTCTCACAATCCCCTTTTAGGGCATTGCCCTATTAACCTAAGACTTCCCACCAAGCTCCACCTCTTCGTGTTTCTGCCATGCTGCAACAAGCTTTTAGTAATTTAAAATTGTCATAGTCAGCCACACTAAAAAATGAAACCTAATTCCAGAAAAGAAGAGAGTAGGAATATTATTATAGAATATAAACAATATGATAGCAGGGATTCTTTTTAATTTTTTTTTTGATCTGTTTTGTAAAAGTAGTTTATTCCCAGAACCTAGACTAGTGCCTGGCATATAATTGTTCAGTATCTGTATAAGAAAAGGAAGATGAAAGGAAAGCAAGAGAAGAGAGGAAAAAGAAATACCAAGATTAGTAAATTTTCTTATAGCATGTCTCTCCATTGATCATTGTGGTTGCCCACCTCCAGTACTTCACAGTTTTGCCTAAATTTCTTAATTTCTAAACTCCAGCTTTCCTAGACCACTTGTCCCGCCCTTAAATGATCTAGCTTCTTATTTTGAAAAGGCCTTTTTTTAAACACAGTTACCTACGAAGGATGAGTCAAGTGTTGGGTTTTCTCTTTTCAAAAGCTACTTTTGAAATACATTACAGTGATGACTTCTGATTAGCAACCACACATTTAATATGAAGAGATTGGATTAAATGATCAACTAATTTAATTAAGTCCCTTCAGTGGAATTGGTTGTAGATGCTGAAAGCCCAAAGCAAGATAACACCAATGGAGGACAAGGAAATGCCATAAGTACAGTGTGACAGCTAAATTCAAGAAATTTAAAGGGCAAAAGAGTAAAAAAATCAGGAAATTCTTTTTGGATATAAATTTATGGATTAGTCTCCTATTTTTTTCTTTCTGTGTATAAACCCATCTTTTATGCAAGCCTAGTAGTTTCATTCTTAAGGATATGAAAGTAATTTGGCCAATTTCTCATCCCTGGCTTGGAAAATCTACAGAGGTTAGGACATAACCACTCTTTTGGTATGTAAAGCAGAAGACAGACCATGCCTGGCCACAGATACTGCCAAAGGAATGCCCCATTGCATCATACCAAAGAAACACTGAGACTTACTGCACAAGGAAGACTTTCTTTAACACTATTGCAAAAAGAGGAAGAGATTAAACTACTACGCTGAAACAAAAGATAAGGAAGGCTTTAAGCACTAGCGTGCAGTAGTGAAAAAGTCTTTAGAAAAGAGTTTGGCCAATTGGTGAGAATATTTGTGACTGCTAATTGGCCTTTAGAAGTTAGGCCCCTATCTTCTCACAGAGACTGAGGGGCAGGGCAGCTGTCATTCCTGATGATTATATTTTGAAAAGATGGTTCCCAGGACTCTGAGAAGGACATATTTATGTTATAAAACTGTCAAGAGACAAGGAGAAAATTTGTGTACATTTCAAAGGGGTCGAGAAAGAATTTACAAATTTTTAAAGTAAATGTTCACAGTTTTTACAAGGCCCCGACCTGACTCTTGTATCTTTATGTCTCTTCACATCTTTGAGAGGTGTCCATGGAACCATTTATTTACATGAAATATTTTCCACAAATATCCACCTTGTGTCAGGCACTGGACACTGGGCAAAGAATAGGGAATGCCATCATTGCCACGGCCTGCATGGGTTGTGGTGTAGTGACAAAACGGACCATAGATAATTGATCATCCATACAAATGCAAATTACAAGTAAGAAAATTTCCACCAAAGAAAGATACATTGTGTTCTGAGGGTTTGTCTCAGTTTCTTTTTCATTGCTGGGACAAAATACCCAACACCACAAGTAACAGGAAGAAAGGTTTATTTAAACTCACAGCTTGTAGAGGTTTCAGGTCATAGTCAGCTGCCTCCAAGACAGGGTGGTATGGCAGAGGGCCAACACAGAGGAGAAACAGTCCATGGCAGGGCAGGTGGGGGGCAGCAAGTATCCCTTTCCCTTTTATCCCACCCAAACTACAAGACTTTGGGGTGATGCCATGTATATACCCAGGGTGGGCCTTCTCATTATCCATATCCAGAACTATACTAAACTGGTCCAATCAGTGGACCAGTTTAGATAATACACACCCTTAATCCATTTTCATGCTTCCTAGATCAGTAGTGGTGAACCTATGGCACCAGTGCTGTGGCACGCTGTTTGTATCATTGAAAGTGTTAAAAGGTTTGTATTCACTGTCCTAGATCCAGCCACCTATGGAAAGCCTCACAAGCATATGAGGCTTTGAGGGGATGTCTAGATACAACCCATAATAGGCTTTGCAACAGGAATTTGATCCAATAAGAATGGCATGTAATAATCCTTCAGAAAATAATATTTGAGTTGAAATTGGGAAAATAAGTAGGAATTAAATGAACAAAAAGGTAAAACTTGTGGGATAAGGATGAGCAAATGAAAAAGTTCTGATAATGGTGGATAGTGGCAGGACGGGGAATAAAAATAAGAAAAAATCCAGCATGGCTGTCACAGATATTGCCAGGGCAAGCACAGCTTGATAACAAGTGAGCTAGTGTGTTGCAAACCACGTTAAGGGATCACTCAATTTGTTAAGTAATTTAAAAGTTCAAGAGCACCATGGTTCTGTTGGAAACATTACCAGGGATCAATCTTCCATGTCAGTTTGACACTTCATCTCTAATCTACTGCCAAGACCTGAGGTATCTATGGGTAGATCCAAAGTCTTGATTGTCTACTGGCAAGAGATGATTTGATGCACTTTCTCTCTTACACCTCACTGAGAGGACACATGGACGTATTGGACCTGGACTCACATGTCAGAAACCCAGATTGAGAATAATGTATGTATTAAAGGGTGGAAGTGTATCACATACACTTCAAAGTTAAGACAACAAGCAGTGGTGTACACTACATAAAAGCATCAGTTTGATGTTCTCCTCTGTGTATTTATGTCCTGAGGCTCTTCTCCAGCCCTACTGCATCTACGTAATCCTAGACTTTCTGAAAAATCTGTACATCAACTTACTGATACAGAAATGTTAGTTCTAGTCCATTATTATATGTCATAAAGTTAATTTAACATTACATTCTTCAAAATATTGTTGAGTTCTACTAAAGGCATGTATTTGGTCCATAGCATGTGCTTGGTCAAAACATGTGATAATTCAAAGAAGGAAAAATATTTCAAGGGATATTTTCAGTATCACTTCTATAAATCACGGATTGGTGCCACAGAAAACAAAGAGATCTCATAGATATGGAGAGAATACCAGAGTCCCTTAGTAGAGTAACTAGTACAATTAGTAACTAGTAACTAGTACAAATCTGGGTGTATAATGAGCACGTAATTAAATTAGTTTTTAAAATCACTGTCATGATTAGTAACTGTGTTTTAATACTCACAACATTGTCCTTAGCTCTACTTGAAGTCAGATGCAATGATTTCCTGAAGGGTAATGATCTCTCTCTCTCTCTCTCTCTCTCTCTCTCTCTCTCTATATATATATATATATATATATATATATATATATATATGTATATATGCATGAAAAACACCATAGTGTGTATATTATGTTAAAAGACAAATAGTTGTACATCATCCATGTTCATAGCAGCATTGTTCACATTAGTTAAAGGGTGAAGGCAACTCAAATGAACCAAAGGAATATTTTTTACAAAAAAGGAAATTCTGACACTAGCTATAACTTCAGAAAACTTGAAGGAGATAATGTTAAATAAGCTGTCAAAAGCCAAAACAGAGGGAAAAAGACAAATAATGTACAGTTTAGCTAATGTGAAGCACTTACAGCAGTAGATCTTTAGAACTGGGAAGTAGAAGGCATTTTCTCCAAGATAGGAGGACAGAGAAGTGGAGAATTACTGTTTAAGGAGTAATAGGCTTTAATTTTGCAAGATTAAGACATGCTTGGAATTGACTGTTCAACAATGTGAATATACTTAATTAACATTACTGAATTATAAAACAAAACAAAACAAATAATAAACTCCTCATTGGTCAGTTTAAAAAATGTCATGTTAAAAGCCACAAGCCAAGGTAAAGCCAGAAGTGTTTATAACTTTTCAGAGAATTCTAACAAGCAAAATTTATGCAGTAAGGCTCAAATCATATAATTTCACTAAGATTATTATTACACAGGGTTAGATTATTGTACTTTTTTCCTTTTCCTTTCCTACAATAGAAAATGTGCCAAGAGAAAGGACCCTTAAAACATAACAAGGATCTCAGTTGAGGTGTGATCATTTCACCAAGATTTCTGTCAGAGTTGAAGCAATGTATTATTCCCCATTTCCTGTCAAAGCTTAAGATTATTTTCAATTCTTTGTTGTTGTTGTTTGTTTTTTGTTTTTTGAGAGTTCTGGGGATGGAACTCAGGGCCTGAGCTTGCTAGGCAAGCGCTCTACCACTGAGCTGAATCCCTAGCCCTTTACTTTGAATTCTTTTATGGGATTATTCAAACTATTGTTCTACGAAACTCTCTGGGGAAAAATAGCAAACAAAACGGCTAGATGTCAATTGTAGATAATTTAAGAAGATGAAAGAATATGAGACTATTTGAGGTCATTTAAAAATCCATATCATTTTCTCTCAGTGACACGAGTTGGTTGACATTCACCACCTGTGTTCCTTGAAAGGAAAATCGAAGAAAATTGAACCCTTTTAACTTCTGAAAGACAGGTTAAAAATTTCTGTATGGGTCATGAGATGCTTTGTAGCCAACCTAATGGCCTAACTGTGATTCTTGGCGCTCTGATCTCTACATGACAGAGCAAGCTGGTCTAGTACATTTCATCCTCTGTTGGCATTATTCAGATCCATCTGTCTTCAATTTACCTACCATTTCCCCAGCTATTCATTTTCTAACTGATAATGCAGCCAAACTTTTTAGAACATCGACTATATAATTGGGAGAGGCTAAGCAGGGGAAACAAGTATGAATAAAACATGGCCCCCGTTCTCAAGCAAGTCACTTTATATTTAGGAATTTAAAACGTGGTCTTTGGTCTCATCCCCTTTCCCTCCACTTGCAACCTGTTTTTCCCCGCCTTCGCTTTCTTTCTATGCCACTGGTCTCGCTTTCCACACTTTGTTCAGTGAGAGTTCTGTTTTGGTCTTGCACAATCTGCTATCTTCAATTTTGTAATTACTTTTAATGGTGTTCCATGCCAAAGTGTCAAGGATCCTAACAATGAACTAAACTTCAGTGGTTCTAACATATTTTCTGCCTAGCAATGTATGCCTAATTCTGTAAGAGTCTTGATTTTTCTTTGGGAAAATTATCTTTGTCCCATATCGTGCAGTCCCTTTTAATATCTTGTTAAATATAATTGGCCACTCAAGGTGCTCAGCTCTGCTGAAACCAGAGTGAACTTGTGACTGCAACTAGGTAAATTAGTTGCTCTTTCTGGGTTTTAAACTGCAAATAGAGTGAAAAAAAACACTACAGAAAACAGAGCTAAAAGTTATTCAGGCAGCAGATCTGGGAAAAGAGTCTAGGAGCCAGCTGAGACAATGTCTGCCTGTAATCCCAGTACTCTGGGGGGGCTGAGTCAGGAGGATTGCAATTTTGCACCCAGCCTAGGCAATTTAGCACGTTAGTGAGACTGACTCAAAATTTTTTAAAAAAATTAAAGAGTTGGGATTTTAGGTCACTGCAAAGGCCATGTATTCAATCCCCAGAACCACACACACACACACACACACACACACACACACACACACACACACACACCTACCTCTAGGAGCCCAGAAGTATCCTAGTTCCTGCCCCTCTATCCTCCCTTGAAGTCTGTGAGTACATTCCACGGCCTTAATGAGATTATTTTTATTGCATCACCTGAGTTGCTATCCATAGCTTCTGAAAGAAACCCCTAGTAGGTATGCATAGATTTACTGGGGAAATCTCTGGATCTCAGGTGATAACTTGCAAAGTCACACCTCCAGCATTTCAGTGGAGACACTAGGAAACGAGCACCTCATCTTCTTGCTCCTGGCACTC
>PVJO010025069.1:0-23325 GCA_004026905.1 Hystrix cristata | reverse complement strand
GCTGTATCGTTTATTTCTCATAAAAACTGGAGAGGACCCTAAAAACTTATGGTTCCCAACTGAGTTTTTGCTGCTGTTGTTGCTTATTTTTTGTGGCTCTGGGGATTGAACCCAGCTCCTTCACACTGAGCTATATCCGGTCCTTTCTTGTGTTACTTATTTTGAGGCAGCGTCATGCTAAGTTGCCCAGTATGAATTCCAACTCGTGATCCTCCTGCCTCAGCCTCCCAGAGTGCTGGGATTGCAGGTGCCCACCACCACACTTGACTCCAACTGAGTTTTGAGACTGAATTTAGGGTGCACACTGTAAAATTTTCTTAGTTGCAGGAGTAAGAGAGAAGTCGGACCATCACAACAAAGTTCTGATAGAAAGATGAGGAAGCAGGAGGTGGAGGCAGAAAGAGACTGCAGAGAAGGACCCTGTGTCAGCTTGAGTAGGGATGGACAGGGCCGTAGGAAGGGGCCAGTGAAAAACAGAAGCCAAGGGGCATGAGTTCTGAAGAAGCTGAGGGACAGGCACACCAGGGAGCCAGGATGAGCCCCTGCACCTTGCTTCCACCCACTCCCGGCCCCTCCAGTCCCCAGTGCCCAGCTCATCCCTCGTCTCCTTGGACTGGAAGTCTTTCCGACAACATTCCTTCTTCCCTCCCTCCCTAAAACCACAGAGTCTTAGTCTGTGGTTTAAAGAAACTGCACCTGGTGTTCATCTTTGTGTCCTCATCATGAATACAGTGCTGAGCACTTAGTAGGTACTTGGTGATTGTTAGTGAGTAGATGGATGGATGGTGGTTGGATGGATGGATGGATGAGTGGCTGGCCGGATGGATGGGTGGATGATGGATGGATGGCTGGATGATGGATAGATGGATGGATGATGGATAGACGGATGGATGAATGACTGGCTGGATGATGGATGGATGGATGAGTGGATGATGGATGGATGAGTGGATGGATGGATGGATGAGTGGATGATGGATGGATGATGGATGAGTGGATGATGGATGGATGGATGAGTGGATGGATGGATGGATGATGGGTGGATGATGGATGAGTGGATGATGGATGATGGATGGATGAGTGGATGGATGAGTGGATGGATGGATGATGGATGGATGAGCGGATGGATGAGCAGATGATGGATGATGGGTGGATGAGTGGATGTATGGACAGATGAGTGAATGGATAGATGGATGATGGACAGATGATGGATGGATGGCTGGATGATGGATGGATGATGGATGAATGGGTGGATGGGTGGATACAGACCTAATTTCCTACCTTTAAATGCTCATAACTCATGTTTCTCTTCTTGGGGCTTTCTCTCTTATTCTAGCTTGCCTTGAACAACCTTACTCAATTCTGTGCTTTGATAAGCATGGCTACCAGTTTCTCTGTATTTTCCAAAGTCTTTATAATGTATAAGCAAACAAAAAAATTAATCCCATATGTATTGCTGTGAAATTTGGTATGTTAAATGGACACTTGCATTTACTCTTTTATGAATTACTTTACTTGTTCTTATTTGGAAGCGTTGTTAGCTTTCAAATTAATTTGGAGGCACTGTCATTTTGTAAGGCTGTTAACCTTTCCTCCATTCTTCTGTTTTGTTCCATGCACTTTGTTTCACCTCCTCCCCTTCCTCCTCCTCCTCCTCCTCCTCCTCTTCTCATTTTCCTTCTCCTTCTTTTTCTTCTGACAGGGTCTTGCTATATAGCTCAGGCCAACCTCGAACTCACTATGTAGCCCAGGCTGGCCTCAAACTCACAGCAATCCTCCTGCCTCAGCTTCCCGAGTGCTGAGATTACAGGCATGAGCCACCATGCCTGGCCACATTCTTCTTTTAAAATCAGCTCTCTTCCTAGTTTCCTTTTACCTGATGCCTTTTCACGTCTTTTTTTTTTTTTAACTCTTCATTATTGACTTTTATTCCACTACTGGGAATTGAATACAGGGTCTCATACAAGCACTTTGTTACTAAGATACATCCCCAGTCCCTTTGTAAAATTTTATTTTGAGATGGGGTCTTGCTACATTGCCCAGGCTGGCCTTGAACTTGGGATCTTTCTGTCTCTTGTCTCAAGTAGCTGGGCTTATAGCCATGCACCACTATATCCAGCTGTTATTTGCTTTTAAGTATGTCTTTTATAAATAGAAATAAACCTCACTATAAACAGTCTCCTTGAATAATTAAAAATAGAACTACCATGTGATCCAGCAATCCCACTACTGGCTACATAGTCAAAGGAACCGAAACCAATATCTTCAAGAGACATTTGCACTCCTGAGCGTGCAGCAGCGCTATTCGTAACAGCCGAGAAATGGAAACAGCCTGTCAAATGGCCCACCAGCTGATGAATGGGAAAAAGGAATGTGGTGTGTGTACAAACGGAATATGATTCAGCCATAAAAAAGAACGAAATCATGTCATTTGTGGCAATGTGGATGGGACTGGGGGCGTCATGTGAAGTGCAGTAAACCAGGTACAGAAAGACAAGTTCCCTCATGGTCCTCTCACATGTGGAATTTGAGGCCAGGACTCTGTGACACCACCAGGACACAACTTCTCTCAGGGCCCAAGGTCACCTGGAGCATGCACATGTTCGAGGCACAGGCTGCAGGCTGCAAGAGGTACAAAAGCAAACGCCACCAAGTCCCTGTCTTCAAGGTGTCTAAGTAGCACCTCTTTCATGTATTTGGTTCTGAAAAAAAAAAAAACTAGCATTTTTGTTCTCGTTGGTGAAAATTAAGGAGACCGTGAATCTGTGATTCAGAAGAAAAATGTCCTTATCCAGGTGCATTTTTATACATTAGCATTTAGGGCAAATTGCCCAGAAACCCAATACTAATTTACCTCCAAGGTCTCAGCCCCTAGTTACTGTTGGAATTTCTGGCAGTAGATTTCCCTGCAGGTAATAGTCAAATTAAGGAGGCTTCTTACAGAAAAGGTGTTGGAGGCTTAGGCAAGAGTTCAAAGCTCAGTGTGCACAGGTGGGGAGGGACCCGCCCAGGCAGCTCCAGAGGTAAATGAGGCGCAGGGTGGCCACCATCCTCCAGAGCTGCTGGGGCTTCACCAGCTCAGGGGTGGCTTTCGGTGACTGTGGTAAAAGTCTTTACCCTCGAAACTACAATGGGACATATTTTGACTGTTCACTGCAAAATTCCAAATTAGGGCAGATTTGGGAGATGAGCATGTCCATGGTCAAACTGGAATGCCCTGCAAGCGTGAAACGTTGATACAAGTCAGGAAGCGCGATGGCATTTCCCACCCCAGAATCCAGGTGGGCAGACTCTGACCTCGCAGAACAGAGAGTCCCCTTAGATCAGCCAGGACTTTTTTCTTTTTTTATTATAAAAATTAAAATGTATCCACATTTATGCAAACTTACAGACCATAATACTTGGTGCCATTCGCATGAAACAACGAACAATGTAAACGAACACACAGATGCAGCACTAAGGCACAACCGCATACATACTGTACGTGTTACTGCGATATCCTAGCCACGTCCTACTGCTATTGAAGTGAGAGTGTGGTTTTTTTGCTTTTTTTTTTTTAATTTGGTTCTTTAGGTTCCTGTATTTGGTACATAAGCTTGCATGTCTGGTTTATTTCATTCAACATTATGTTTTCCAGATCCATCCATTTTCCTACAAATGACTCTGATTTGTCCTTCTTTATAGCTGAGTAGTATTTCATTATATATAGATAGCACATTTTGTTTACAGCCAGGATTTTAATAATAGCACCTTTATCAGTCTCAAAGCAGACTGTGACACATACTAGTCTAAGGATTTTACAACTCATTTCATGTTCACACCATCTGTTTTATAGATGAGCAAAGTGAGATCCGCAGAGATGAATACAGCTGTGGCAGATACAAGATTGGAGCTCATGGAGACCAGCCCCGAATACGTTATTAGTCGCTGCCACTCACAAGTTTGCGCATCGTCATATTCGGCCCTTATGGACATTTACCGTCATTTAGGTCAGTTTTGCTTGGACGCTATGTCCGTTTGGCTAAAGAAGTTCCCTTGCTGCAGGACTAATGCCCACAAGATTCAACAGCATCCTTGGCAGACTCCAAAGACATCTAAAAGAAGGAAGAACATCAACAAGAAGAGGGGTGGGGTGGAAATCAGTGGAGGACAATATTAGGGAGAGTGGGAAGGCCAGAACCCATCCCCCAGACAAGGCCTGTGGCAGCAAGGCTGAGCCAAGCCTCAACGCTGGGTAAACCACGGGAGCTTGACCTGCTCGCCACCCAGGCCAGAGCTCACTGAAGAGCTGGGCATGAGTGTGCCTGCAAACGGAAGGTGTTGTGAGCAAGGGGCAGGAAAGACAGAGCCTGGAAATTACAATAAATATAAACAGGTAAATTTTCAAGTCCACGTCCAATTCCAACTTGGGAAAATGTCTACTTGTAATTTCCCAACTTGCTGGATGTACCATAATGTTAAGTGAAATAAATCAGAAACACGAGCTTAACCTTTGCATAACTTCTCTCATACGAGAAGCCCAAAGTATAAATAATTTCTTTGAAATGTCAGGCATGGCGGTGCACACTTGTACGTAATTCTGGCACTCAGGAGGCTGAGGAAGGAGGATTACTCCGAGTTCAAGGCCAGCCTAGGCTATATTGTGAGTTCAAAGCCAACCTAAAATACATAGTGAGACCCTGTCTCAAAAAAACATTAAAAAATAAACAAAAATAAGCCCTAGGAAACAGAGAGAAATATCATTTGCAAATGGGAAAGGGATCCAGAGACAGAGGGAGAGGGGAGAAAGGGAGGGAAAGGGGAATAAAAAGAATTAAGGTACATTAACTATATGTATCTGTCCCCTAAGATGAATGTAAACATTAAGTACTATAAATCTACTAATAAAAAACTAAAATAATAATAATTTCCCAATTTGAATTATGTATCTACTGTCAAGAACATCTGCCCTGACCTAATACCCCCTTGTCTTATGCATGCATTGCAAGCTTGTTGGTTTATGATGAGCATCAGACAGAAGGAAGGGCTGCCCTTGATAGCCCCTTTGCCTCGCAGAGACGCTTTTGGAGAATTACTTCTGCCATTTTCCCGCCAGCGCCTCCCCGGGACAGGACCACACTGTACTCCCTGCAGGTGTGTTCCCTGCTGGCCCAGATGCACTTAGCAGTGAGATAAAGGGTAAGCGAGCCAAGAAGACAGCAGCCAATGGGGCATTCTACTTATTAGGAGCCACAAAAAGAGTGCCCAAATCCCACTCGGCAAAGAGGAACCCAGAGATAAGAAGCTGGGGTGGGTTTTCCTGTTTGGCCTCTGAACTTCATAGTGTTGTGAGAGACCTGGATTCATGGCCTGGTCCTGGAGCCCGAGCTAGGGTGTAGCTGCTTGGGAGAGTGCTTGCCCGGCTTGCACAAAGCCCCGCTCCATCCCCAGCTCTGCAAAAATAAGCGAAGGGTCTCTCTGGCTGTCTTGTGGGGAACACCAGCATCGAGAGGAGAGGCTGGCCACCTTTTATTCCTGTCGGCTTCAAAGGCTCTGCTTCCTGCCAGCCTGCCCACCCCATATGAAAGGATTCTCTCTCCTCGGGTTTTGATCTTATTCCCTGGCGGAGTGGATGTGATTTTTGTCGGCCCTTGTCCTGTTCCTGCCAAGGTACATTCTGTTTGTTTGAACACTCAGTCTCATTCCTATAATCCTGCAACCTCCAGGGCAGTTGTAGCCCAGGGAATCAGGCGGGGCCGCTGGGGCCCCTCCTGGAACAGCTGGGGATGAAGAGGACACCATGTGTGAGCGGGAAGACTCAAGCTCATTGACCTTGGGGTCTGTGGGGGTCCGACCAGCCCCGCGTCCTCAGCCCTGGGACACCACGGGCATTCAGTAAATAAGGGTGTTCTACAATGTCCTCAAAGGAAGTGCATTTCTCAGTGAATGTACTTTTGTATAAAACTAATGGTGCTAAGTGGCACTACGTGGAATAATCCAGAAGCAATGCAATACCATCTCTGCTTGGCTAGCACTATAAATTATAAGCTCTTTTCCCAAAGCATTTTGTGGGACTCTAGACTCCAAATGTGCTCAGCAAAATCGAGTTTCATCATGAAGCAAGGTTGATGGATAGCATGCCGTACACTCCTCAAGAGTGCCCACGCACAGCAGCCTATGAAAGGGACCTTTTGGTTTTTTAGTAAAGAACCAAGTTGAATGTGAATCCAGAATTTCTTCAGCTTTTTTTGACCATGGAGTCCTCACCCACACTTAGCGCTCTTGGGACTTCAATGTGAGATTCTCCATGCCAGGCTGGGTGTGATCCAGGCTAAGACACCCCACAAGCAGAGTAAGGTGCTACGCAGAGACAAGAGCAGCCTCCCTCGGGGGCAGGATCTGCCTCCCTCAGAGCCACGAGGAACGGGGATTGTCTGCAGGTCCCGCCCTTTGCCCTCCCCTGACCCCCTTGGGGTCTGTGCCACTGTCCTCACCCAGTAGTGGCACTGGTGTGGGGGTTTCTTGCTTGACACTGATGTATTTCTGTGCCCGGGACAACCTGGTGAATTAATCTGGAAAAGAATACTTGCCTTCAAATGTAATTAATTTTCACAGTTTAGTAGTATCTTAGGGCATTTAGTTTGCATTGAAGATAACAAGCATAGATTTGTATATATTATGGAAATAGACTCAAGTTCTTACTCTGATAAGGAAATGTGAGGACCCAACCCACTCACCGGCTTTGAAAAGAGGGAGCGATGGGACACGTTTGTGCATCTATGTGGGTACTTGTTTAGCTGTGCATAAGGAGGACTTTAATTTTCATAACATAGATTTAAAACCTTAAAATGTGCACACTCAGCTATTCCACATCTAAGAACTTATCCTAAGAATGTAGGAATAGTTATATTTGATTTCATCTTAGTCATGAAAATTTAGAAGTCACGCCAATGTGCAACAGTCAGACAGTACTGAACGGGGACGCCTGTATAACAGAATAGAAGGGAAGTGGCCACCATATGTTGAGTCGTGTGCTAAGCACCGCTCAACGCAGGGACCCTGTGTGTTCTGCAATTCTCACAACAGCCCACAAGGTAGAATCTGTCATTGTCCTTAGACGAAGGCTCACGGTGGCAGGTTAAATTGCCAGGGTCACACAGCGAAGAATGGAGCCAGGATTCCAAATCCAGCTTTCTGAGCCCAGCACCGAGCCACAGTCACAGTAAATCTGACATCATTTAACCCATCCACCTGTCTGTTCACCTACATTCAAAACATGGTCATGACGAAAAGGAAAATCCCATACTCTGATGACAGTGATCTTCCATTTTCCTCTTATGCACATTGATATTTATTAAATTTTTTACAATGAGCATGTAATACTTATAGCTTAAAAATAAAAGCAATAGAAATGATGCTATTATTCTGCTAGGAAGTCAAACTTCTGTTGCCCGGCCAGAGGCTTGGTGTCTCCTGAGTCCAGAGTGATGCTGGGGTGGCTGCTCCGTCCAGTACCCAGCCAAGTTTTAGGATGATCCACACCGGCCGTGAATTTCAAGTCCATACTCTTTTGAAAAGTCAGGAAATCAAATAAATAATAAATGGGGTGGGTTTGTACTGCACAGAGCGCTCTTCTGTATGGTGGACAGTAGACGTATTGAACGATATGATAATCAGAACAGTGAAGGTCAGAACTGTACCACACTTAGAAATAAAATCTATATATCTGCCTTTGGGAAAAAGAAGAGCCTGAGGCCCAGAGAGATTGAATAACTTGCTCTCAGGGATCCTGTCTGCCAAAGCACAAACCACATCGAAAAGAGCAGGCTTAGTTCCCAGTCCAACACCCTGTCACTGAGCCACACCACCTCGGGGCCCTGGGTGCTGGTGAAGGGAAGGAAGGAGGTATTGGCATGAGAAAAACAGCCATTTTATAAAAACGATGTTCCATTCCCTTTCACTGCGCTAGCAATATATCTGAAAGTATCCACAGTGAATGGTCAAGGTCACCATCCTCACAGCCCCACTCCCTACCCTGGAGCTGATTGCCACAGTCAGTCATTTCTGAGTATATCGTGTGAGGATTTCATGGTGTGCTACAGCCAGCTTGTGCTGCTTCTTGAGAGACAACTTACATTTTCAGGAATGCTGTGAGCCAGCTGTTAAAAACAGCCACTGTGAAAAATTAAATTATAAAATTTACAATTAAATTATAGTAAAAGCAAAGGTAACGAGTTTTCAAAAATCACCACCACTTTCCCTTTTTACCTACATTTTGCTACCATCTACATTCTCAGGTTTATGCACATCTATTAACTGTCCAGTGGAAAGTCGAGGGACATGTTTCTGCTAACCCCTTTCCACTTCATACCCCAAAGTGTCCCACGGAATCCCCTGTGGAGGCTGGCAAACACTACAAACCGAACAGACAGCTCTTGAGCATTTGCTAGTGCGATGGTTAACTCTAACTGTGCCAGCCTGACTAGCTTGGGAACTACCCATGGAATAGTAAGGCACATGTCTGGGTGGGTCCAGGCAGGTCATGGAGATGTGACCTTAGGGTCCATTTCTGGTCACTGGCCCCACCCTCTCTGGTGCTGTACCCTTCTCTGCTTCCTGGCCTCCATGAACTGAGCAGCTTTGTTCCACCACACCCTTCCACATGATGTTCCTGCTTTGGAGCCAGTAGACCATGGATTGACCCTTCTGAAACCATGAGCCAAATTAAACCTCTCCTCCTTTAAGTTTTGGGTGTTGTATATTGTGTCCCAGCAATGGCAAGTTAGCTAATATAGCTAGCATACCATTATAGATACATTTTAATGTTGTTTTCTTTTCATAAACAGAATACTGAAAAGTTTTTCCAGTCTGTTAAACACATGTCTTTCCCTTGGTAGCATAGGAAGACGTACTCACTGAAATCTATTTTATTTGCCATCAAGCTGTGTTTTAAGTTACTATTCATCTTCTTTCCTCAATGCCATGTTCCCTTGATAATTTAGCCTTCCACTGTAACTAAACCCTAGTTCCTTTTAACTTCCCTCTTCAAGTAGGATCTACCTGATTTCTTTAATCCCCTGCACCTTTCAAGCCTTCTTCAAGAGAGAAAGAGCACTTTCAGTGCTGGAGGTGGGGCTTTCTGCAGGGAAGCACTTAGTAGGAACAACACAATCTGGCCAGTAGGCTCCGTGTGGTGAGCACTGAGTCCTGACAGTTCCCACCAGCCCTACTGGTGTCACAGGGAAAGCAATATCCTTGGTCCCTTTTGTTTACACACCAAGAGATTAGGTTTCCTTAAATTCCTCAGGAATTTCAGAAGATTAACTTTTAGATAGCAAACTTCATAGGCTGAGCAGGCTGAGCAAAGAAAAAAGAAAAAAAACTCATGTCACCCTCCAGCGTTTCCATCAAGGGATGAAATTTTAAATCACACCCATTTCTTAGTGCAAAATAAATCACTCGAAAAGAGTGCAAGCCAATTTTTCCTTTAAAAATGTTGTGTCCTGAGGCCATCCTCTTGAACTTCAAAAGCACACTTTGTAATTACTCCACCTATCAAAGGGAGCCCCACGCTTCACCTCTGATCTTCCTCAGCTCGGGTTATCACTTTTAATTGTTAATAAACCACATTAATTTTAAACCAATTGTTCTGTTTGGGAATTTGGCCTTTCCAAACAGAATACACTGAATTATACAGAGGTAGACTTATTTACTCACAAGCTGAAATTAACTGAGGCTTTTTCTCTCTATCATCTTGGTTTTCACTTCCACCATTTCTGTCATTTCAAAGAATTGCGGCATCTCATACCTCCCGTGTTTGGAAGGAGTGGTTTTCTGTGAATGCCGAGGACAGCAGAGGCCAGGGATTGGATCTGGCTCTACGCCAACACTAATATCATTTGGGAACTATTGGTCTTCCTGGGACTCAGTAGATTTTGTTTTGTTTTGTTTTTTGTCTCATAGGATGTGGAAGGCTAAAAAACAACTTGCTAACCCAAGACCACATTATCAACCTGTATAATTCACTGAGATTATTTCAACCCTTCATTTTCTTCACAAGTATCTTCCTGAGCATGTAGTCACCTGGGGAGGCTTTGGTGCCTGCCCTCTCTCCACCGTAGGCACACATGATGCCTATTTTGACAAAAGCATTCGCTCACAAACTCTATTTTCCCAACCCATCCAATTTTTCTCTTGTAGCAGCAAACAATCTGCTTGAGACAGAAACACATCAAGCTCAGAATTCGGGGCTGAGACAGCCTCCTTGTGACAAAGCTGTCTGGCATCCTTCTTTCCGCCTAACCTGTGCCCAAGCACTGAGTCCCCGACCCGGGGAGCTGGAGGGCACCCTCACCTCTGCCCAGGACACCAGCTCTGCAGTGACCCCAGCCTTTGGGACCAACAGAGATGCCGTCTTTGGTCTCCCTCCCTGGAGCACCCATCCCCACCACCATCGTCCTCCATCAGGACTTCCTGTGGGCCAGGCAGGTACTGTAGGGTCTGGGGGTCTTAACCCAAACCAGCCTCACCACAGCCCTGTCTGCTCAACGCCCAGAGTCCCTCTGCGATGGATGGTTCCCTATGTAGCTGTCTCTCTGCTTGATCATGCGCTCCCAGGGAACAGCAGCCATATCTTATTCATTCTTACATCACTCAGCAGGCCTACCTATGAATGAATGAATGAATTTCCCCTAGTAACTCTAGATATGGAGTTGGGCAATGTCTCCACAGGAAGATGGCCTTTGATACCAGGAGGGAAAGTACCACCAAGCTGGTAGCCTCAGACCTTACATGGCCTTAAGCCTAAGTCTGTCCACCTGTGGGCTGTGGGAGGCAGCAATACAACTCACCCTTGCACCCAGGCAAGCCCTGATGGAAGTCACCCCCACCCAGAGTAACAGTAAGGGAGGGCCGCAGGGCGCCTGACTGTCACGATTGGTGAGGAGGCTGAGTAGGCAAAGCTGACCAGGCTTAGTGGTAAAGTGAGGTGGGCTGGCATCAGCGTTATCTTTCTCATCCTTTTAGCCCACCACTAGCAACATAATAATTAAATCCTAACGCCCCCCCCCAAAAAATAGTTAAATATTCAGCATATTTATGCAGTAGGAAGAAAGAAGGTAACAAAAACAGGAACAAAACTAGAGCCAGGAGTCTCAGGACTCAGGAGGCTGAGGCAGGAGGATTGAAGTAAGTTTGAGGACAGCCTGGGCCCTACTGTGAGTTCAGTGAGACCAGGAAAGTCGGCTGAGTTCACAGAGTCAGGGTGGCTGGAACCAGGTCTGAGCTCTCCCAGGCGAGGGGCCAATTCTAACTCCTGTTACCGGGAGGCTCACAGTCCAGCCCCACCTCAGGCTTCTTTTCCAAATAGGAGAAAATCCTCAACCACAGTCCTGGTCGTCTGTCTATTCATTTACCCCTGTAACCTACACTCACGTATAACAAGCAGGGAAGCTGCGTGAAGTCACTGAGGGAAAGCGATTCCTGCCAGAGAAGATGGCCAAGAAAGATGCTTTCTGCCAGAGAGCGGCCCGTGTCCCCTGGCCTCGGTGGGCTCTCACCGCTCCCTCCACTCTGCATCCTCTCAGCCTCCTGCAACTCCATCACCACTGGAGATGCTTCGGGGCCTCTGTCACGTCCGCCCGTCCCCAGAAGGCCCGCTGCGGGGCTCTCGGTGGCATCAGGAAGGAACATAATGCCATCCACTTAGACGCGGGATTAGCAGCAGCCAGACGCGAGGAACAAAACTCCCCGGGCCTCCCGCTGACTCCTTGTGCGCCCGAGAGGCGAGAGGCCCGGCCGACGCGCGAGCAATCTCCCCGGAACAATGAAATAATATCGCACTTTCCGTGTGCAGATAGAATCACCACTAATGGGATTTTACCAGCGACACAAACACAAAGGCAAAAAGTGCCCCCGCTTTCCCTGACCCTCCAGACGGGGCTGTTCCTGGCTGTGATAATGCAGCGTCCTAACACTTCTCTTTAGAAAATCAGGCACAAACTGGGAAGGGAAAGAAACCCAACATCATGTTGAGGCCGAATCCTCCATAACCAAAACCAACTTCTTCCAGAGGAAAAAATTACAGAAAACAACAATTGAACCGTTAAATGATATTAGTAAAAATAATCACTAAGTTACTGTGTTGATATACATTTAATTAATACATTAAGGAGCTGGGTGTGGTGGCACATGCCTGTAATCCCATTACTCCAGGAGGCTGAGGCAGGAGGATTGCAAGTTCAAGTCCAGCCTAGACAATTTAAGACTTAGCTAGACCCTGTCTCAATAAAAGGGCTGAGGATGCAGATCAGCATGAAGGTCCCAGGTTCCATTGCCAATACTGCAAAAATAGCAAACAAACAAATAAATAAATAAAACTTAGAACTGTCTCTGTAGATAATAAATGCCACATAATCACTAGCTATCCTTTATGGTCACTATTCTGCTCTTCGCTCTTTTGTAATAAACGTGAGATGAGAGATACCCAAGTATCACACACACACACACACACACACACACACAAAACCAGACAGACAGACAGACCTGGGCTTTAAGTTCAAATAGATGTGGATGCTAATGTAACTCCCTAAGCTGCAGATACTTGTTGCTAAAGATAATAAAACCTACCCTGCTCCTTAATGTATTAACTACACATCCAGCTCCTTAATGTATTAACTATATATCGACAAAGTAATCTATTTTTTCTTTGGAAAAGTCGATCTTGGAGTCCCAGAACGGAAGTCTTCCCAATGTGCAGAAGCAGCCGGGTGAGGCCAAGAGGCCAAGAGATCTCTGCCAGCACTCTGCGACTGCTCCCCTTGCGGAAGAGAAGCCACGAGGCAGGCAGCGCGAGGGCCACACGTCAGCCACGAGCCATCTTCAGGGAGCTGGGTCGCCCTCAGCACGGCACAGGGTGAGGAGACATCGCCTCTCGACAGGAGCCTGAGCACTACCTAGTTCGACACCTTCTCCATGAGAAAACCAGAGCTCACCATGCTGGGAGCTGGGCACGCAGCTGGGTGGCAGAGCCCTCGCACAGGAGGCAGGAGACCCAGTTTCAGTTCCCAGGACCGAAAATCCAGGTGCAGCACACACCTACAATCCCAGCACACGAGGATCACAAGTTTGAGCCCAGGCCAGGTAATTTAAGAGACGTAGCAAGGCCCTAAAAACGAAGGGCTGGGGATATAGCTCAATGCATAGACCCAGGGTTCAATCCCCAGTATTGAAAAAAACAAAAAAGGTACATTTCAGCTAATTAATAATATATATAGGAATCAGTTGATTAAAAATTGTATGATCTTATCAGTGGAAGTCAAAAGTAATTTGATAGAACTCACTACCAAAATTAAAAGAAGAGAAATGGCTAGGTGTGGTGGTGCATGCCTGTACACCCAGCACTTGGGAGGCTGAGGCAGGAGGATCACCATGAGTTAGTTGGGAGCCAGACCCTGTCTCCAAAAAATACCAAAACAAAACAAAAAAGAAGAGAAATGAGGATGGGCCCTATTACAGTTAAAATATGTTATCAAATCTTATTTTATTTTCAAAACATGCCCAGAGTCCTCAGGCCCTTCCCCAACCACACTGGCCCAGGCTGGCCTCTACCCCACTCTAAGGTGCCTACTCACAATACCCTCCACGCTCCACAGCCAACACCAAGCCTCGGTCCCGGTCCACTAAACAACACAGGTTGGGGTCAGACAGCAGGAGCTACATGGAGCAGGCCCAGTGGCATATCTGCACCCTGGGAGGAGTGGAGTCACGGCCTTCAGGCACTGAGAGCACTGTAGGTGGCCCTGACTGTCGCTGACCTGGGGCCTTCCCCTGGGTGGTACACCCCATGCACACAGGACGAGGACCCACAGGAAACGGTGGCGCCCCCCCTCAGGTCTCCAGTTATCTGCATCTGGGGCCGCGGAGAAAGCTGTATGAGGCTGTCGATCACCTCTGTTTCCAGCTATCATTGGGGAGCTGGGAATGAGTATGTGTCGCCCTCCCAAGCCCCCCACGACAGCACAGAGCAGGCTGCATCCCAGACACAGATAACAGCAGCCGCCAGCTCCAGGGTGTGCACGAGCTGCAGATAGGAGGAATTCATAATTCTATGTGTTTATAACATAGAAATGAACCCAGGAAATATAGAACTCTGAAAAAAATTCTGGCTTTTAAAAACCGAGTGGAGAAAGGCACTTTGATAAGTGAAAAGTCTAATACATTTTCATTCTATGGCATTAGCAAGTCAGAATTTATTACATGGAATAAATTGTGTCTGATAGGTAGGAGCCCACACACAAAAGCATCAAGCTTTCTTTGGAGGGGCACACAACCGGCCTTGTAATTATGTTTGCTTATTTGGTTATTTATTTTAAGAAGAGAAGTAAGTAGTAATAGGATCAGTAGGATTGTCTAGCGGCTCCGTTGCTTTTCTTTAAGCACAGTAAATTGCTCTGGAAGCCGCGGAGACCCTGCCTCGGTCCTCACGTGTGATATCCCGAGCCTGTGCAGAACCAGCTCGCTTTGATGGCAAACAGCTCTGCTCTCTGAAACTTCCCCTTATCTCACTCCACTGAGTCCAGCTTCCCTTAATAGCCCAGCTGGTTTTCCTGGAAGAAGCAACAGGAAGCACTGTGAGGAATGTGTGCATTAGACTCTTTTCTTCCCGTAGTGCTGCAATTACAGTTTGCGCCCACATGCAGGGATGGAAAGGGCCCGACAGCAGCTTCGTAGCAAAGTGGTGAACATGCCAAACAGTATCCTATACTAGGTACACCATACAAAGAAAGCAATTGTCCATCTGTTCTACAAGGACATGATATCCTAAAAATCAACCTTTTTGGCCAATAAATACATGAAAAAATGTCCAACATCACTGGCCGTGAAAGGAATGAAAATTGAAACAACACTGAGATTCCAGCTTACTCCAGAAAGAATGGCCATCAACAAGAAATCAAATAATAACAAATGCTGGCGAGGGTCTGGGGAGAAAGGGATCCTTCTACATGGTTGGTGGGAGTATAAACTGGTACAACAACTACGGAAATCAGTATGGAGATTCCTCAAAAAGGTAACAATAGAAATACCATTTGACCCAGTTATTCCCCTTTTAGGTATCTTCCCAAAAGAGTTAAAGTCATCATACCACAGTAATACATGTTTATAGCAGCACAATTCATAATAGCTAAATTTTGGAAATGGCCTGTATGTCCAACAATGAATGGATTAAAAATGAGACATTTATGCATAATAGAGTACTACTCTGACATAAAGAAGGACCGACTTGAGGCACTGATAGGTAAATGAATGCACCTTGAGACCATAATGTTAAGTGAAATAAGTCAGACACACAAGCTTATATATCACATGGTTTCTCTAAGAAACCAGATAGACAGATAAATAGATAGACAGACAGACAGATGGATAGATAGATAGATAGAGCAAAACAGAAGATGAAGAGGAAGTAGGGAGATCTTTTTCAAATGGATGGGAGAACAAGAAATGGAGAGAGGAGGAGGGAGGGAAGGGAGGGAAAAGGATTAAAAAAAAAAAAAAGAGTTCAAGGGAAAACTGATGAAAACAGACCTTTTGCATATGGGAAAGGAACCAAGAGTTGAGAGAGCAGGGAAGGAGGGGAGGAGAAGGGATTTAAAAAAAAATGAAGATGTGTATGCTCCCCAAAATGAATATAATCATTATGTACTGTGAACATGGACTAATAACAAAAATAAAATTAAGAACAGAAAAAAAGAAAAATCAACCTTTCTAGACTCCTGTCCCTGACGCCGAGACCAAATGGGGCATATGCAACAGTGTGCCTGCGGGTGGACCGTTTATGACTGGGCTTGGGGTTATTTTGCAGCTGAATAGGCCTGAGGGAAGCTGTACAGTGTCCAGGAGATATTTCCAAGTATTATGAAGGGCAACATGACGAGAAAGGAGAAAAACTTCAGAACTTTTCCCATTCAGAATTTTCCACTCAGAACTTGAAATACTATTACTGCTTTAAAGTATCTATATATCTGTACATAGAGATACATAAAGTGGAGGATTTTCTAACCATGAGAGAAAAAAAGAAGATTAAGCAGAAGTCATTAGCATCACCCCCAGGTAAAGAAATATGTGAGCGGAGATGGAAGGGCTTTACATGTAAAGCCAGGAACACTTATTTCCATATTGCAAAAGGTGTCAAGTTTTGCAGAGATAATGGTATTGACTGAAAAAATGTTAATTACAGTAAATCTCTCAGAAACACTCTGAGCTCACTTCTCTCCCTCTAGCTCAGGGTGGTCTGCAGGACACACCAGAGAGCCCGCCCCACTCTCTCCTCTGACACCTGTGAACTAGGAAATTTCCCTCGGCATCCAGAAGGACTCAGCATTAGTTACCGAGGCGGGAGCGGTCCTGAGGCCCCAGACACCGCCAGGCGCAGCCTGGCCATCAGCCACTTGGCCAGGGCCACCTAGGCAGACACTCAAGTGCCGCCACCCATGGGGCCACCTTGGGAGAAGGGCAGCGCTTCCGCCTGCCCTGAGCTCCTCCAGCCCATGTGTCCCGAACGATTGTGTGCTTCCCTCCAGCCCACACAAGAAAGCCGCCTGCGGGACAGGGCCACAGCAATGCTGAAAAGAGGAGAACAGAGTGGGGCCTGGTCCCCATGCTTGAGCACAACCCTCATCGCCCAGACTTCCTTCTAGACTTGTTCCTCACACACAGAAATGAAGATGCTACCTTCCCAGCTGGGTGAAGGTGTGTTGGATAGAAAGCTTACCTGAGAAGTGGAGGTTGGGGGTATGAAAACCACCCTCGCTCGGAGACTTCTACCCTGCCAGGGCTGCGCACAGGTCACCTATGGAAGTGTATGTCCTCGCTCCGTTCCGCAGAGGGAGACACAAAAGCCCAGACGCCCCATCGCCAGCCCTGCTTTGCGAGCTGGCACACGAGCCTGGAGTCGAACCTAGCTTTTCAAGGCCCCTGCTTTTAACCGTGGAAGCGAACTGTACTGCTGATCTTTGCAGAGTGGACAGACATGGCCAGGACAAAATCACATCCATGTGTTTCCTTAGCAGTGGCTGAGATCAAGTGGAGATGGCTGATGGCCTTGCCGCGGTTCTATCAGAGTATTTGTGACAACCTGTCAGCAGCACTGGAAAGCCGACAGCCTAAGGCACAGACGTGTGCCCTTGTCGTGCACACAGACACACGCATACTTGCCTGAGATCGGTGGGACGGCAACACGGGAAAGCCTGCCCCATGTTGCCACATGGTCTCACTCTGGGGTCAGCAGGGGTTTCCTCCAGCCCCGCGGGACAAGGGCACCATGGCCAACCCCAGAGGCAGGAAAGAGCAAGGTTGCTGCTGCCTGTCTGTGAGCTCATAAAGAAGCAAAACTACTGAAAGCAACACGGTGTCCGGACTGACCCTGAAACAGAAGAACGACACAAACAGAAATGCCAGTGAGACCTGAATAGTCTGGAGTTTGGCTCACAGTAAGGTTCCAACGTTAATTTCTCAGGTTGACAGATACATGATGGCTTTGCGAACTAATAACAGCGAGGCAGGACGGAGGAAGGGGACACAGGGACAGTGCACAGCTGGCCCCAGACAGGAGTTTGAGCCGCAGGGATCCAAGATACGAGGGCTTTTCATTTCGGGGGAGACATATGACTGTTTGAGAAGCTTGCAGACAAGATGTATACCCTACAAAAATCAAAATTTGATAAAGAGTTAGGTATGTTGAGGATGCATAAAATATGTGTAGTTAAGTCAGTTTTATCATTGGTTACCATAAAATAAACACAAACCTATGTATTTTAAAAAGTGAACATTTATAAAATGTATGCACAAAAAAAATAAAAAAGTATGCATGCAAACAGACTGTACTCAGTGCTATTCACGGGCAATAGAAATGTAAAGCAAGGTAAAGATACACGGCTAAATCCTAAGTCACCCACCATGTACACTGTCCCACTGTAATAACTGTGTCACCCTCCTCCTGATACTGCGGGGAGCTCAGGTGACAAGTACCCACTTAAAATACCACGTGATGCTGATCGACTCCGTGCTCAGTAAACCATATATCACGGTCACAACGCTGAGTTTCACTGTGCATGGTACACATAATACACAGAATGCACGTTAGTCACTGTTCACGTTATCCGGAAGGCTTCCCATAGACATCAGGCTATTGGTGCTTAAGTCTGGGAAGAATCAAAAGGGATGAAGTGGGGGTAGGGAGAGAAGGGAAAGAGGATGAATAAAGGAGTTAAGATATGTTATGTGCATTACCAACTTCCTGCATGGACGCAAATATTATGTACTACACACGTGTACTAATAAACTAAAATATTAAAAAAGGAAAAAAATGTTATATGTGACTTTTCAACTGCTTGGGGGATGGGCATCTCTGACCTTGTGTCACTCAAGGGTCGAGTGTACTATCTCCAGAACTTTCTTGTACCTATAAAGTTATTTCAAAATAAAATATTTTGTTTTAAGAGTTAAAATGCATATATTTATGCGACATATATATTCATATATATATTATATATAGTGTGTGTGTGTGCGTGTGTGTGTGTGTATATAAAGGAAATATAATCACAAGATATAGTGTTGCCACGAATAACCCTCCAAACAGAGAGGGAGAGAGAGAAAGAGAGAGATGCTAGAGACTAGAAAACCATTTTGTTAGGCGTATATCTGCAAAGGAAAATCAAGCAAGATAATTTTGCAAATATGTTTATATGTACTAATATTGTTACACAGCAGTAAAATCACTGTGTATATTTAAATATACAGCAAAATGATGCTCAAAGATTGGAACTCTACATCAGTTAGGCCCACATCGCTGTGTTTGAGGCACTCTCCAGGGAACTGATCCTCTTGTGACTGCTTCAGAGGAGGGAGTCTCCTTGCTGGGGTGGGTAGTAAAATAATCTGTTGCTAGACAGAAAAGAATAATTTTTTTAAATAGCAAAAAAAAAAATCTTTTTTTGGGGTGGTGCTGGGGATCGAACTCAGGGCCTTGCGTGTGCAAGGCAAGCACTCTAACCACTGAGCTAAATCCCCAGCCCAAAAATCATGTTCTTGCATAAAGATTTGACACCTTAAAATGTCAGTTTCCCCTTTATCAATGTGTAAGCTTAACAAGTTTCTGACAAGCAGACTATTTTTGTAGAAGAATTAGATAAGCCAATTTCAATATCTATAAGCAAGAATAGCCATAAAATTTTGGAAAAAGAAGAGTAATAGGAGGCGTAATTTCTGACAGGTGTTCAAATACATAAAAGTACAATTTTAAAAATAAAATTGGTCTAGTGCAGACTAAACAAACTTATCAGTAAAGTAAAATGTTCAGGAATAGACGTAGAAAATAGAACCTGACACTTATATAGAGATGTTCATTCTTGCTTATAAGAAAATATATTAAAGAACATTGAGTCAGAATTGTTTCTCTGATATGAGAGACCATAATTGTAAATAAGGACAAAGAGGTGTAATAGATATTATATAAAAGGAGGATGGTGTGCAGAGGAGAGGAGTACTAGAAAGAAAGAAGGGGAAAAGCAGAAAGGCAACAGGGGAAAGAGAGGGGAAAGGGAAAATATGGAAAATGATGAACGAACCTGCTGTAAATAGGGAGGGAGGGGGCAGAAGGGGGGGGAGAACCAAGATACATCATGTATAGGTACAGAATTAATGTAATGAATGTGACCATTGTATGTAGAATGTACCAATACATGTTTTTGGTTTAAAATAAAATAAAAAATAAAAACAAAAAAAATAAAACCAGATGTTTTAAACAAAAAAATAAAATAAAATAAAATAAAATAAAGAACATTGAAGCAGTATTTCAGAAGTTTGGCGCATTGCGTTGTCAAAGGTGTAAAGAGACTAGCACTCTCATCGTCGGGTGGTGGGAGTCTAAATCGACGTAATCTGTACAGAAAACAACCTGGCAATACAATTTCAATCAAAAGCACAAACGCTCCCCTCTGCTGACCTAGCAATTCCGACTGCTGTTTACCCCTCAGCCTGTGTCACGGTTCCAAAATCAGACAAACACAAGAATATTGATCATCACATCCTTGGGGATAGAAAAAGATAAAAAATGACCCAAACATCCATGAATGGTTGACAGGTTAAATAAACTAGGAAACATCGATGTCACGGAATGCCATACTACAAACAGAAAGAAGCAACGCTGTAGGGACTGGGAGAGAAAGGCCTATAGACCCTGAAGTTAAAAAGGCAAACTATGAAGCAACAAACTAGGTATGCCACCACTCCTGGGTGTGCGGATTTATAAATAGATATAAAAACTATGTTTGGTATCATTTTTCAAGACAAGGTCTGACTATGTAGCCCGGTCTGGCCTGAACTCACAGCAATCCTCCTGCCTCAGCCTCCCAAGTGCTGGGAATAGGAGAGTGTTGGGACTGGGAGACAAATGCAGAGGAGCATTAGTGATAGGACTTTTTAAGCTTTCTCTTTGGGCCCTCATACATAATGAACATTGATTCCATTTTAAAAGGAAGCTAATTTTTAGAAAAACCCAATACAGTGCGCTATAACTACCCAGACTCCTTTGAGAAAGGAGAAGAAAATGAAAACAAATCAAACCACCTGGATCTTCACGCCCCTCGCCTGATCCTAAGCACTCCCCACCCGCCCCCTAGGAAAATAGGGCAGTGTTAAACCCTCAAAGCCTCCCAGCTCAGTTGTTAAGGTAATTGTGTTTACTCTTTTCCAAACAAAGTAATTTGAATCAGAAAAGTAAATGTGCTCAGTCTGCAGGTTCTTTGATGTCCTCTTCCTCTTCTTGGAGCGCACCACCCGCCCACAGCAAGGCAACCCCGGGCAGGACAAGCAGATTCTCTAAGCATTGCCATGGCTACCCCATTCTGCCCTGATAATGATGGAAAACAAATAAAACAGAAAAATCAAATTGGAAATAAAACAATGGATCTCGAAACTTCGAGCAGCAGCCGGGGTTTCTCCTCCCCTTTGAATACTGGAGGAGACGAAACTTGCGGAGCATTTTAAAATCGCAGGATGGTTTTTAGCGTGGGTGAAGACCCAGAGATACTCATATTTTCTTTCCTGAAAATAACCTGTGATCAAGGCAAATGGTATGTCTGAGACATCGGGAGCTGGCCTCTGTGCCTGCTAAGCCTATCAGATGACTTCCCTCTGGATGACCCTGTTCAACGTCGTATCAGCTCCAAATGTGATTTTAGGATTTGGGGTTCCTAAGACTCTGGAGCTGGCCGCTGCTTAGTCATCCATGCAGGCGAAGGCCCGAGGCCCATGCTGCCTTGGACGAGCTCTGAGTCATCCTAATAAAGCCTCCCGTCTGTGGGACACCCTGTCTCCACCGCCCCAGACAGGCCACCCTACGGTCACCATCGGTCACAATCGTCTCACTCCCTCTGTCCCGGGTCTACTCACCTGGAACACTGGCTTCTTTTTATTCTTTTCCCCTTTTAACACTGCTTTCCTCTTTTTATCTTGTCACAACAATTTTGGAGTTGAAAGTTAAGAAGAAAAGAAAATTAGAAAAAGATTCCAAAGAAATCAGCCAGGATATTTTTTGCTCATTTAATACCCAAAGGTTAAGCTTCTCTTACGGCATCTAAGTACTTGGGTTTTGTTTTTTTCATTACTTTATGTACTTGCAATCAAAACATTCCTTTAGACTTTAGAAATTCTAAATAAAACAAGAACAAAAGAACGCGCCTTCTTTTCAACTCTCCACCCAAGTGTTACCATTGTAAATCAAGGTAGCCAAGTAGGCGAACTACTGGCATTTAAATGTTTGCTGTCGCAAATATTTATTCCTTCCCACTCCCCCAAATTTGTTTTATGTAAAACAATGTTCATAAAAACAATAAATATTCATCCTTTGTCTACTAAACATTTTAGATCAAAGTGACCCAAATCCTGCATAGTCAAAAGTCCTGCCCTTTGTTCAACAGGAAGCCATCCACTTCCCAAGGGCAACCTGCCCAGGTCCTGGTGCCGGGTGTAGACAGTCCGGGGAGCACACCACAGCTCGTGGTGCGGGGTGTAGACAACCTGGGGATCACCCCACGTTGGCCTGACATGGTCTCTGCTCTGGCACGGCCACAACTCAGGTTTGTCCTGCGTGAGACTTCACTGGTCTGTGATCTCTGAGGGTTGGACGTGTGATGTGTTCACGGCTGGACTTCTAGGTTGGCATTTGTGCCCCCTTCTGGTATGAACTAGGTCTCCTTTCTCTGTGTAGCCTCAGAGTAGGTTCTATGCACACTTTTAAAAATTGACTTAAGCACGGTGATGTTTTATTCTTTCTTGAGCTCACAAACCTGCCGCTGCGCCCGCCCCCTGCTCCCAGAAAGAAGACTAGCGCTTCATGGGTCCTTCACAGCCAGGACGTCCGAACCTCCCATCCCAGCCCCATGCAGGCCGGCACGCACAGCCACCACCCTTCCCTGCACTCCACTGGGGAGTCCCACGTACCTGCCACACACCATGTGCTCACGCCCCACACACGCGGCTCCCAGCTCCCGCGCCACGGCACCTCTCAGCGGGCCTGGCTGCTTCTTCGCTGCTTCCTTGGATGGAGTCTCTGCCCAGAGCACTCGTCTCCCCTTTGTCTCGTGACAGAGCTGTCCTGGGGACACACTCTTCAGCATGAAAGATCCATGCTGGCAGGCGACAGAGCCACCACGTGCCAGTGGGTATGAGGGAGGTGACAGGAAGACATGGCCCCTGGCATCCGTGGCCTCTGGCAGGGGCCACGGAGGGCACAAGTTCTAAATCCCTGCTCACCTGCAAACATCAGTGTGACCCCTGGCCCAGTTCTGGGCCTCAGTTTGCATTTCTGGGAGGTGACATACTCTGCAGGTTGTCTCCAGGGCCTGAGGCCACGCACGTGGTACGTGAGGCACACAAGAAGTGGGGCGAGGTTGGGCAAAGACAGGTGTCTGGGTTTGTTTGGCTATTTTTTGAACGCTGGCTGAGAGTCAAGAGACCAGGGAATACAGGAAATGTAGAGAACACAGACCAAACCAGGTGTGCACTGGGGTCGACTTTTCCAATGTGAGGCTGCAGGACTGGGACCAAAGAATTGACTGTTCTGCCTCTGTTGGTGGGAACAAGTCCTGTGCAGAAGAGGTGACACTGGCTGAGCAGGGAAGGATGTTCAAATGTGGGACAAACGGTGGAGACCAGAAGAGCATTCCAAATGGAGGGAAGGTAGGAATGAAGGCCCAGAAACATGCACGTAGTTGAAACCTGGATACTTCGCCTGGGCCATAAAGTGTGGGGTCATCCCCTGGGAGAATCAACAGTGACTTCTTGCAAGCAATT
>PVJO010025068.1:0-23354 GCA_004026905.1 Hystrix cristata | reverse complement strand
GCTAAGTTCTACCCTTACAAAACCTAATCAAACAGCTGAGCCAGTAGGCTGGTACTCTGAGGGATAGACAATCACCTATGCTTACAGGAAAAAAAAAAGTTGTGACCCCTGTAAATACCTGTAAATTCTGTAAACTACCACTAAAGTTGCTTTTTCTTTCCAGACCCCACAGAGAAACTTACAATGTGACTGAGAAGTGAACTCCACTCTGGCTGAATCATCCTTACCCGCCCTTTGTGGTGACCCAGAAGTGAACGTTGCTCATAATATTAAAATTCTCTACTCAGGGGCTTTTTGGTTTGATATTTTTTGAACGTGAGATTCATAAAGAGGTATGACATCGAACGGAGCATGCTTAAGAATGTACCACTCCACCTGTCATCAGGAGTCCCTCCTGCTTGAATATGTATGAGTTTCCCCATAAAAACCTCTGGTTTAGATACTGCTTTGGACACAATCCCTAACGTGTTCCTTATTCGCTGGAGGTAATAAACCTCCCTTTACTCTTTCTCTCCAGGTTATGCTTATTAACTTTGGACTCACCAAGAGGCAAAGTCACTGTGGTCAGTTACAAAACACAGTTTCAAACTAAGATATTTCATAAAAGAGAAGAGACCAAAAAAATGGAGGGGAGAAGAAGCGGGAGAAGGTAGTGAAAAAAAGAATTAAAATGTGTTATGCACATTTACCAACTCCTCGGGAGGAATGTAATCATTATGCATTGCAGAAATGTGCCAATGAAAATAAAAATTATGGGCCGGGGATTTAGCTCAGTGATTAGAGTGCTTGCCTTGCAAGCACAAGGCCCTGAGTTCGATCCCCGGCACCAAAAAAAAAAAAAAAAAAAAAAAAAAAAAAAAAAAAAAAAAAAAAAAAAAAAAAAAAAAAAAAAAAAAAAAAAAAAAAAAAAAAATTAAATAAATAAATAAATAAATAAATAAATAAATTAAAAATTAAAATAATAACGTAACCAATTTTCTCCCTCTGGACTCTTGTCCTGAGGACAAAGAAGAATGAAGCCTACAGGACGGCAGTGGAACAACCAAGTATGGTTTATTAGAAACAACAAAGAAAAGTTCTGGCTACCGGAGAGGGGCCCCAAGGGAGGCTGTAGAGGAAGCACTCTAGTTCAGGATTCATATGCACTCTTATTGGGCTATTTTGGTGGGCGTGTGAAAATGAGACAAGGAAACAATGCAGATGCCACTTTCAGCCTAGGCTTTCAGCATCAGAGGAGCAGACCTCCCTGTCCCCCAGCTTCCCACGGCACATCTCAGTTCACCCAGACCCTTGTCCTCTGAAACAACAGGTTGTCGTTTTTTTCAGCTCGGTCTCTGAGACCAGGAAAACATCTGCTCCCCTGCTGCCTTGGTCTCTAGCTTCCCGGGGCACACAGGGCTCTTTCCATTTGTGTTCCACTTTTCCCAGGTTTATTCAGTTTACTCAGGTCCCTGCACTATCTGTCTACTGCTCGTCTATTTCTTGGTCTTAATAATAATAATAATAAGTCCTGCCAAGTTCTGTGCGGGAGATGGAGTGTGGAGGTTGGAAGCACCGCATCAACAAAGCTGAGGTGACCTTGGGGCCTTCCATCATTCCACTCAGAGCACAAAGCAAAGCCTGCGCCAATGCAAGGTGCAGTCACAACAACTGGCACGCATTTAGAAACCACAAGACAGACAAAGAAACTAAAAGTGCAATCCATACTTAAGAAAATAAGTGGCAAGTAGTAATTAACCCTCAAGCAAGGTCTATAAAGAATTTACCAAAAAGGAACATTACAACAATTATTACCAATCTATGAAAAATTAAAGAAGATACGTTCTTACTGAGTTAATATTTAGAAAAATCTCAAAAGAGAATCGGGAACCATAAAAAGAATGTGAATCCTAGAACTAGTAGGATGATAATGGAAATGAGAACTTCATTTGATGTATGTAAGCGGAGATTGAAGATGACAGCAAAAAGAGCCCGTGAACTTGAAAGAAAGATCAGTAGAGAATTTCCAACTTGAAGAACAGACAGGAGAAAAGATGAAGCAAAAATAAATTCTTCTACATTGCCAGTGGGAGTGAATAATATTAATGACCACTTTAGGTAACAAATTGGCAGCTTCTTACAAAGTTAAACAGTGAGTTACCAAGTTATGGAGAAATTACCCTGCTAGGCATTTATTCAAGAAATCCTCAAAAAAGATGCTCAAAAAAGACCACAGATCCCCCCAAAAAATTGCATACGAGTGTTCTTGCAAAGATAAAAACTGGAGACAAATGGTCACCCCACGTGAACAAATAAACAAATATTTGTATATACAAACAATGTTACTTACAATCAACAAGAGAAAATATGATCTATTGGTGCACTTCACAACATAGATTAATTTCAAAAACATACTGAGCAAAATAACCCAAGTCTAAGAGGACAGACAATGTGATTTGATGTACGTGAAGTTGTGGAACAGAAGTAAATCGATCTATAATAACATAAATCTCATCTTGATTGCTAGAAAAGGGCTAAGTAGAAAGACTGAGTGCAGAGATGAGAAGGTAAGTCTCTGGAGCAATGAAAGTGTTCTTTGTCTTCACTGTGTTAAATGAGTAAGCAGACGTGAATATTGTTTAAAGTCATCAAATGTACACTTAAATTAGGAGCATTGTATTGTGCTGCTTTTACCAAATAACACTGGTTAAAATTTTTATTTTAGTTTACTCAGATTTTAGTGATATTCAGAAAAATGCATTAAACTTCAATCGGAATTGCATACGTTTTGGCAAAACAATTTAAGATTGAAACTAAGCATGTGTTTTGTCAATATAAAAATTTTCTATAAAGCATTTGTTGCAATTTTGTACTTTTTAGAACCAAGGACAACTGAGTGACAGTATCTTCATTTTTGTAAGTGTTAAGATTTGATAACATTTTGTTAGATATTACTTCAGTTGAGTTATTATAATTATAAAATAACGTGACACCAAACTATTTTTAAAAGTGGGGGAGAAGTAGAATCTGAGGAAAGGATACATACGAATATTAAAGAAAACATGTATCTTATGTTCTAGAAATTATATGCACAAACATTTGTACTATATATAAAATTAAGTAATATATGATGTATGTTATATGCAACGTACTAAACCTCACCACTATAAAATCTACACAACTGATCTTAAATACCATGCTTTAAATGTTCAAATAATCGTTTTGCATTCTATTTTCACTAAATAAGTGCCTTCTAAGAAGTGAAGCTTTGGAAATAACTGACCGACAGCCTGATTTTTAATCAGCACTTTAATTGGCACTTTTTATTTATTCAGTCATGTGCGTCTTCCATGTTGCTGGGCTGCTACAGAATTGACTGAGGTTTGATTGGTGCAGGTGTGTGTGTGCACGTGGGCGTGGGAGGTGCACATCTTTTTAAACTGAGGTTAAGGTAATACAAGAATCTAACACATATGTGGTTTTCTCTGTTGTAGCTGTCCATTCATTAGTGCACAAGATTGTGGTACATCATAGTTGACTGAAGTCATTAAATATTAGATGAAAAATAAATTGGCATGGGTAAGTGTAAAACCTGTTTTCATCTAAGAAAACTTTGTTTGGTCAGGGCTTCCATCAGAGAAGTTTTCAAATCAAGTCTTAAGGGACTAGCTTGAGCCTCATACAGCCAGGTCATACCTCTGCTAACAAAATATCTATCATCCAGTGAGGTGCTACTTCATGCTGGCCCTGGGCTGAGCTCTGGGGATTCAAAGATAAATTAGATGTGTTATTTGCCACCAAGGAGTATATACCTTGTCATTCACTTTGTGTGCTCTCCGGAAAGGCGGAAATGAGGGAATGAAAATGACCAGGAAGAACGGGAATGCTGTAAAAGTGGCACTTAGAAGTACACAACATAACTTGGTAACATTGTAAAACATGGTATACTGATAAATTTAATTTTAGAATACATGCGATACTCCAGACTCTTGTGCTAGCCATGAATGACTCTATAGAAATTTGGAGCTGTGAGACAGCCATCCTCAGCCCTCGTGAGGCCCAGCTACCTTTATCCCAGCTACCTTTATCCAACCCAGTACCCTTCTACAACTTAGAGGGCAAAATTATCCCCTCCAAAGGGGACAGTGATGTTTCCTTGACTAAGAGTAAAGGGCAGTTTGAAGAGTGGAACCCACTTTGTGGCTAAGAGAGAAGCCGTTTGGAGTTATTTGGAGCATCTACTTCCCTTTGCTAGGAGAGGGAGGAAGGGTGCTAACTCATATGAGTGTGGAATCAGTGGCACAACAGTGTCTATTGTGGGCTTCCAGGAGGCTGTGAGTCTTTTGAAAATATACATGGAAGTGTGGGTGTATTGTTTTGTTGTATTTTTTAAAAAGAAGTTTCATAACTTCTATCAGGCTTGAGAAAAGGCCTTGAATGAAATCGTTAAAAATCGCTGTTGGACAGCTACTGAAGTCGCACTGGTTATAGACCGATAATAACGAGCATTCAGGAGAGCAGAAGGTCAAGGCTGATGCTGATGAATGAGCCCTACAGGAGAGTATAAACAGGAAAGTGCAGAAACACTTAGGAGAATACAGTCAGGAATTCTGAAGCTAGCAAAGCCACGCCCACAAGGGAAGCCCACTGGGAGGCAGACTACGGTATAAGTTGTTGAGAAGAAATCCTAGCAAAGTCTGGAAGCCCATGAGGAAAAGAAGTCAGGGGCTTAGAGCTTGTTCATTTAAAAGTGAATATAAAGTTCTCGATTGGTGAACTGTGGGCTACTCTTTTTCAGAGCTGAGGAAGCTACATATGCCTGTTATAACAGATGACAGATAAACTTGTGCTGACTCAACACCATAACTAACCCTATCCACAAAAAAAAATACACATTCTGTCTTCAAAAAGGGGATTTGAAAGCAGCTTTAAAAACTGCCTTTGTCTGGGAATTTATGTTCGCCACTCAATGAATAATTAATCTTCACATTCTGCTCATTATATGCTTTGGAAAGAATAAAAAGAAACAGACAGTATGATTCTTGAAAGCAAGACTAATCCCATAAAAACATAATGATTCATTTTCATATGGTCTTTGACTAAAGCAAGCTCTTTAAGAAATAAAATACTGCTGATTAAAAAAAAAAAAAACTTCCCTTAGTTATTGGCACTGAAGGTAAGAAATCTGTACATTTTGCTAAATGCTGCGGGTCTTTGGATCTAGGAGGGGTAAACTGAGGCAAAGGGAAGCCACACTGTGCCCACCTGCCCCTCCAGATATCCTGCACTGACATCTCCTTTAAGATTCAGGGTTCAATTAACATTTTTAATTAAGAAAAAAGTGTCTTTTCCTGACAAGTCTTAATATCTTCAAAGTAGGACGAGTCTGCCTCTACTTCTACCATTTGACTCCCTGGTGCAGGGAAGATCTGCAGCTTTTGCTTCTCGTGCTTATCGCACCAGCCCGGAGGCCAGCCATGATCCTGTAAGTGTTAAATCTCAAGTCGCCTCTGCCAACATCCTTATAGATGACAGTCTTTCACAAATAATCACAAATAATAATCAGTCCTTTCCCTCTAGGACTGAGTTTCTACTGCTGCTGTGGTCTGAATGTGTCCCTGCAAACTTAAGTTGAAGCTTAATCCCCAGGGTGATGGCATTGTGAGGGGAGGACTTTAGGAGTTGATTAATGCAGTCAGAATACTGTGGAAGAGTCTTTGTCCAACGTCTGTCGCTTTTGTCTTTTGAGCCATCTACAATGGGAGGATACAGTGTTAAAGGTGCATCTTGGAAGGAGAGAGCAGTCCACACTAGACACCAAATACACCAGGACACAGGTCTTCAACTCCAGGCTTCCAGAAGTGTGACACAGAAATAAACGTCCGTCCTTTATAAATGACCCAGTCTCAGGTATTTTTGTTAAAGCAGCACTAATGGACTAAGACATGCTACTTTCTCAGAGAAAGCCTTCCTGCGGTCGGCAACCCCAGCCTAGTGCCACAAGCTCTCCTAGAGAACCCGGCAGGCCTCGCCGGCACCAGACGAGGGACAGGGATGCAGCCACACCTCGGGGCTTTCCTGTGACACATCCGTGCTGCGGTGCCAGAGTCAGTCTGTTACCTGAGAGAAAGTCTGAGCACGGACTTCCACGTGTTGTTGCTCTGGCTTTTAACAGCTACCCAAAAGATGCACTGTGAGGATCCTACAGAAGATGACAAGAAAATCATATTTGACTTCTGGGTAGCGGACTGACAGAAGCCTTGTATTAAGTGAAGTGGGAAAATCATTTGCTTCATAGATGTGATGACACAGATGAGTATTCCTGGGATGGGAAGGCACTATGAGCTGTGGAAAACAATTTATTAAAGAAGAGTATCTTTTAAAGTATTACTTCAACCTATCACTCTGGTAATAAGGACCTGAAGAATCCTGTAATCTTAAACCTAAAAGAACCTCGGAGATCTTTTAATGAAACATCCGGGATCATGCAAGTCAGTCATCTGACCAGAGAGAAAGGACCCAGCTCTTCTGACACAGGCAGGAGCCTGGCTGTTACCACATAGTACGTGATGGGTTTTCTCTTAATTTTATGGTATCATGTATCACACTTCTATTTATCCTAAATATATTTTATGCTCACAAAACTTGTATACTTTGCCACCTTTGTCCAGCTATTTTAAACAACCTCTTCCTCCACAGAAATCCGAAATGACTGACGCTGTCCCCTCCCAGGACCCTGATGATTGAGGACTGACTCCTCCCACTTGCTTGTCACAGCTGTACTTGGGACTTTAATTATGTTATTTATTTAAGTATTGTGTAAAACAGTGACGTATTTGTGAAAAAAAGAAGATAACTTCTCCTGTAAAAACCAAATTCACTGTTTGGGGAAGACTGGCCCTAAGGAGAGTCAAATATTGCTGCAAATGATTGTATGTTACCTAATTGCAATCCACTGGGGATTTGCATAAACATAGAAGAAATCTATCTTCATGCTATTGCCTAGGTGGAAAAGTCCTATTCCCCTATCAAAACAACCGTGTAATCATGAAAAGACTTAGTAGAGATATAGTTTATGCTAAAATAGATAACTCAGAAGTGAAGTCAGCAAACTAATGACCAAAGCAGCAATAGGGAAACATGAAAACACATTTCTGTCTTGCATATGTCATAAGTTACACGCGTGCTCAAAAGTGTGCAGTCAAACTGCAAAATGTGCATGTATGTTATTTTCATGATTCCCCGACTTAGCCAATTTTATTCAGTCTGTACTTATGATACAGAATATAAAGTTTTCAGTGCTACAGGTTACTATTTTGTTGTTTCACTGATACCTGCTCTCTGTGCTTCTAAATTGGCTAAAGTCATTTAAAAACAAACTCTTAAAGTTTGTTTCTAAATTAACACAAAAGGAAAAATGTAGCAGGATAGAGTTTAAAACACTCTGTAAATTAGGATATTTAAAGTCATGCCATTTTCATCAGTATAATCTGCCCTTGAGAAACTACAATTTACAGATTGCCAGGTCAAGACTGTGAAAAACATACCAATGCATTTATTTTGTACTCACGGTTGAATGAGTCTAAGATAGATGTTTCACAAATTTGCTGTGGATCCAAGGGGAAACTCGGGGACCTGGAACACCCTAAGGGGAGAGCAAGCAGCCCGGCTCATCCTCCTGAGCCCCCACAGTCAGTCAGTGTTGGTCAGTGGTAATCTCCTCCACAAGGCTGAGCAAAATGCCCTGGTTCAAAGGTTGCCCAATGCAAAGATAACATCTTCCGGTTTAGGATGCAAAGAATCTCAGTGCTAACAGAAATGCAGCTGTGTCAGTCAATGCTCAGTGCGTCAGGCTGATGTCCACCTGAAGAGACAGTCACTCTTCACCCAGGTGACTACGAGGACAAGTCCACCTTGTGGCGGAGGCTACCCCATCTCACATAACTAAAGGGTATAGGAGGACTTCGGGGACACAGAATTTTTAAGGGGAGACATTACTAGTACTGTATAATTTGCAGTGGATTTGCAAATTAACTACCAGTGTAACTTAAATAAAATGCATAAACTATGCCCCAGTTTTATTCAATTTAGATCATCTGTTCACAGGATACATTTAAAATTCTCATAGGATTTCATCACTGCCACAAGTTTACATCTAAGTCACCTTCACATGCCACCTGGACGCCTCTAGTAACTGCTGAGTTCCTTGCTCCGAGCCGCTCTCCAGGACAGTACGGCATCTTTCAGGAATGCACCCAAGCATGTGCTCAGCGCCCACTCTACCACTAAGCGACATCCTCAGCACGTTTTTAAAATTTCATTTTGGGGTGTGATCTTGTTAAATTTCCTAGGCTGGCCTTGAACTTGCAATCTTTCTGCCTAAGCTTCTTCAATAGTTAGGATTACAGACCTGTGCCACCATGCCTGGGTAAATGCTCTTCTATCAGTAGCTCGCTGTGAGACTTCCATATACTTTCCATCTCAGCTCCCAGCTCCCACAGCATTTAATTCCCACCTCTACTAAGGACTTTTTCCAGTGATCACAGCCTATTGCTTCCCCTGCATGCTGTTGGGCTCTTCACTACACACACGCTGTAGCCTTCGTGTTAGGTTCCAGCACCTAGCACAGGGCTGGATCTTAGAAGACGAGAAACATAATGATCTTGACAACTGAAATTATAACATCAGAATTCAGTGTCTACAGCAAACACTTATTGATTGTCTTTGATGCAGCCAGGACTGGGCTAGGTATTTGAGGCATTGTATGTAATCTAATACTCAAAGGAGACACTGCTTTTTCATTTTATTCTGAGATTCGACACTGTTCAAATATTTTTCATAAGCTCTCACTACCAACAAGTGGTAGAACAGAGACTTATACCTAGGCTCTTTGAATCTAAACTCAATGTCCTTTCCAGTAGAAACTTACAAATTCAACCTGCATGATACTCTGATGCATTTTTAAAAATATGTTTTCAGTTTTATATTCCATATACATATATATAGGCAAATTCTAGTGACATAAAAGTAAAAATACCTTTAATTTTGCAAAGAAAGGTTTAATGCTAATTGGCTATATTATTTGCAATTTTAAATATCTCTGAAAAATTTCATATCAACATATCTTAATTTGCAAGTAAATATTTTAGTCTAAATTTGACCTCCTATAGGCAAAATCTTAATGAAACATTTATTTATCTATCTTTAGGACAAAGAGTGAGAGTTTAAGGAATAGTTAAAGCTGTTTTCTAGAAATGTTCGAGACTTGCAACTTCAAAGAAAATTTGAATACCACATTTAGAAAAATATAATGCCAATACTCTACCAAAAGGCATTAAGGATATAGTGAAAAGCCTCCACGTATCTGTTGATACATTTAGAACTACTTGTTCCTTTAACAAAAAAAAAAAAAAAAAAAAAAAGTTTTCATTTTTGCTACTTTGCCTTGCCTAAGCGGCCCTGTATGACGGCATCGTTTATCACTTAACATCAGATTTTATGGCTTTGCTTGAATTTCGGCAGTACAAAAATGGACTAGATATACCTAGATCAGCTTCTATTGAAGATGTACTATCTATTAATAGAAGGCAGGAACATTTGCATTTATAAAGGTATCGGATAAACAAAAGAGCAAAAAGGAAGACTTCAGTCCCTGGAAAATCCTTCCTTTACTGTCAAACTTCTCCCACAAATAACAATCGCTAAAGGCTCTCCAATGACCTCTCCAGGAAACTGAATTCCACCCACATAAAATGTCCTTCAGCACTTTCGTCGTTTTCAAGAAGTGTTAGGATCAGGGGTAACATTTGCATACTTACTTTTTTAGTTTTCGTCTAATCCCTAAATTTTTAATTTCATTTTGAAGATCCTCAAAGCTTTCAACAGAAGTTAGATTACAGAAGACTCTGAAGTCCATGTATGGCGGGATCCCGTGGTCTCGTCCCCTCTGAATGGTGTTGGTAGCTAAATCCAGGGCCACCTCCTGGGCGGTGGAGAACAACCTCTCGGTTGCTTCAAGGCTGAGGAGCTGGGAGGGCACCCGCAACGCAGCAGCCACGCCAAAGAGCCCCCGCAGTAGTGGATCGATCCCGCCCTCTTGGATTATTCTGGAAGGTGAAAAGAAAGCTTTGTGGAGTGGGAGGTGGCCTTCGGGAATTTCGCCGAAGGTGTCATTCAGTCGATAAAGGATAGGACTGATGAACGTGTGAGCAAACCGAAAGGCTGCCGTGGCGAAGGAGTTGATGATGCCCGCGTTCACGTTGGGGTCGTAGCCCTGGTACTCCCCCAGTATCTTCAGGCCAGGCTCCCCCAGGACCTTGGGCAGCCAGTGGCTGTAGGTGATGTGCTGCAGCTCGGCGCCCACGATCTTCCGGGCCTCCTGGTAGAGTGTGTCTCCGTCCCAGTGGGGGTTCAGGGCGGACAGCCCCGCAGCCACCCTGTTGTGTTCGCGGAACCACAGGGTGTGCAGGGCTGTCAGAGCCAGCTGCTGGTTGGCACGGTGGTCCCCGGCCAGGAAACAGGGGCCGCGGCTGCCCCGCCCCCGTCCCGTGCACAGGGCGGGTGGGCCTGCGGAGAAGGGCAGTAAGTGCTTCCCGGAGGCCCAACGCAGGCCTGTCCTCAGCAGGCCCCCGGCCGCCTCCTGGTCTCTGAGAACCCGGGATTGCTGCTCTGAGCTCCCGTACACGTTGGAAGCATCAAGGTAAGCGGTGAGCTCGTTGATCTGCTCTCGTGGATAGACCGAATTCGCCACAGAGGACGTCGTGCCGCTGCCACACGCGGGACTGGAGCGTACGAAGAGCGTGCAGCGCGCGCGGGTGCCCCGGGGGTCGCCGTGCGGGACGGCGATGGGGAAGCAGGGGGGGTCGCTCCTGCAGGCCGAGCTGCACGGCCGCCCGTCCGAAAAGCCGGCGGCACTCGGAGCTGACACCGTGTGCTCCACGTCGTGGTCTAAAAACTGGCCCCACTGCAGGAACAGGTGCGTGTACCTGGGGTCGGTGGCGACGGCTGCCGCGCCCGCCAGCTCGGTGGACACCAGCCGGGGCGAAGGCAGCGGAGGGCGGGGGCCCCCGGGGTGGCGCCCGGCCCCTCGCGGCGCGCTGAGGCCGCTCTCGTAGGCCGGCTGCAGCAGGCGCGCGAAGGCCGTCAGGGACGCGCCCCACGTCGGCCGCTGCAGGTTGTTGCACGTTCCGTCGTGGGCGCGGTACCGCTGGTGGAAGCACAGGTCCGAGCAGTTGGGCCGATGTCCGTGGGCTGTGCACCCGGATAGGTTGGCGATGATGGCGAGGTAGCGCGGGGACACCAGGTCATTGTAGCGGAATTCTGAAACCCAAAGCAAGAAGGGCAATGAGGAAAGCCGCCAGGACGGGGGAGCAGTAAACTCGGCTTGGTGCTCTGGGATCCACCCACCGTGTATTTAATTGCCTTTCTCACATGCAACAAGATTTCACTGGGACCCAAGAAAACGCTCTAATAAAAGGAAGGAGAGATCGTTGTATAAAGATATATCCAAAAGATAGAGGAGTTAAGTCAGTAATGCCTGTTCTTCAAACAATGTCCATCTGTGAAAATCAACAAAATCAAAGGAGAAACAGATGCCAGCTTTCATCTACTAATGTGACTTTGCAAGTACAGTATAATACTGCGAATGATTCGTTACTACTCATCACAGGATTGTTTTAACGATAGTATGTTTATTTCCAATGTAACATTCTTTCTTCTAGCTTTTGTGCTTTTAGAGAACAAGGTCAAAAGCATATCAGTGTGGGTGATGTGACTGTTAACTCACATGATATCTGATAAGGAAAAATTAAGCAGTAACTTTCTAAACGACTACATACTGTCAAACTATCCCCCTACCCCTACCCCCCCACACACCACTCAACCCCACATGCACAGCCCACAAGGGCAACACAAGTACTGTGGGTCGACCCGTACCTCTTAAAGTCTTTAAATTCCAGCTTATTCCAGTTCTAAAAAGACTATTCACTAAGTCATGCTTACAAAGTTTTTCAACCCTAGTTAGTCTCAGAAATTGGCCAAGGATACAAGGGCCATTTATACTTAGCCAGTCTCTGACTAGGCCCTCAGTTACTCTGGTCTTGGGTAGAAATAAGAATCTTTCTGCATAGGAGGATACAAATACTGAGTTCACTTCTAGTGTAATATGTGCATAAGCTTCTGAAGTACAAGGGCCTTTAATTTTACAAATAACAAAGGAGAGGTAAAATAGTAATTTTTCCCTTGGGGAAATTTATAAGCAGTCTTAAATACTTGAGAAGATACACTCAGTTTGACAACGAACATGAGACGTAGTTTACAGCAAAGCTAAACTTCCATATGTATTTGTTCCCCTTTTCCTAGCTATGAATTTAGACTAAGTTATTCTTGAAAGTTATTTCTTCTAATGGGACCTGACCTTTATCTTCAGTGAGGATAGAAGTAAAATTGAGTTTTTTGAAGATGCCACAACCATAGCCAACTCACACCTGGTGTGATTCACAAAGTAACCAGAAGTTTAATTAACATGCTAATACGGGCTACCATGGAAAGTTTACTGGATATGTTATTTAGGGAGTCTATGAAAATCCAAAACACAGTGATAGACTAGGGTGAGTCAAATGCACTTAGGAGTGATGGTTCAGTGGACCTAAGATTGAGTCAAGCACACAAGTGGGCTGCCTTACCTCTGTTCATTTTCTGAAGGAAAAAGAAAAAGAAAGGACAACCCTCTAAAAGATGCCATTACACTCACAGCACAAATCGGGTACAGCAAAGTACCATATCGGTGAATTTCACTTTACAAAGAAAAGCTTAGAAAATCTGAAAGCTTTTTATGCCATCTCATTTGACATTTACTAAGTAGACGCCTGGTTTTGGAAAGAAATACATTAGAACTTGAACATAGCAAAAGAAAACAAAAAAGAATGGGGAGGGATGTAAATGTTATAGATGATGGAAGGAATTTCAAGTAAATTCACTGAGTGATTTGGATGATTGTAATACGTAGAAGAACATTTTCCTAGGACGAAAGTATTTCTCTACGGGATGCAGTAATATCTTTTGGATTTGAAAAGTTCACATAAATTGTATCCCTAAATCTGGCCAATATATAGCTAACTGCCAAAAGCTGAGACAAATTTGAATATGCATTTATCATCCTTACTTTTGAATTACATGTAGTTCCCACAAAAAAATACCTGCACTTATTTAGTAAAAGTGGTAAATAAACTAATTCCTAAATCACATGATGTTCTGTAGGTGAAAAGTTCAGTATTCCTTACTGAGGCAAGGGACAGGGGCACTACCCATGGTAGGTTCAGGACACAAGGGCTCTGAGCTGACCTCTGCCTCCCAGGTCAACAGTGAGCCCCTGCTTCACGCGTTCCTGGATCAGCTGCAGTGTGTGCTCAAAAATCTCCCCTGCTCTTGCCGTCCCCATGGTAAACGGGTCACTTGGGTAATGAAATTGAGTCAGCAGATCACTGGAAGTCTCAGGTTCTCTGCAAATGAGAAAAGACAAGAGCGTTTGCAAGGCAAAACTAAAGAATCCATGAAGCTTACATATGTTGTACATTTATGAAGACATTTTCTAAAAGTTAAAGAATAAAAGATCCACCACTAGAAAAAGGAAACTGTGCATCTCTTTTCCTTTTTTTAAAAACTGAATTCTAAGTGTTGGTCATAGTGCTAATCTCGAAAAATGCATCTTAAGTGAATTAATGATTTAAACAATAGTTCTTGACAAAAACCAAAATCTAAGTGGAGGGATAAACTCATGGTGTCCATGTACAAGTGCTAGGGGGCCTAGTGAGCAGTCCAAAATAATGCTCAGCACTCTTATGTCGTGGATCCTGGTGATTAATGTGTGTCTTCTCTTTTTCCAAATGTGACTGCCGGAAAATCCCCCCTGATCTTTAGAATCCTGCTCAGACATAACACATCCTGCCCTATACAGTCCCCCTGACAGCTCTGACCAGTTATCACTCTATCTTCTTTATTACCTCTGTATCCTTTCACACATCTGTTGTATATGCACCAAGATGTCCTCAAATTACTGATATATTGTCTCATCTACTAAAGAAAAAACTGAGATTGGGATAAAATAACATGGTTTGGATCTTAAATGTGGCCCAAAAGTCATGTATTGAAGGCTTGGTCTTGAGCTGATCGCAAGGCTGGGAGGTGAAAATTTTAGTGGGTGGAGCCTAGTGGAAGGAAGTTATTGCATTAGAGGGGTGCTCTCCAAGGGGATGTTTGGACCTCCGCCTCTTCCTCTGTCTGTCATTTCCCAGCCACCGTGATATAAGCAGCTTTACTCTGGCACACACTCATCCACTCCTGCCATGATGTGTGGCCTCACCACAGGCTCAAAGTGATGGGACCAAGCACCAATGGACTAAAACCTTTGAAATGTTTTTTGGGTTTTTTTTTTTGGTTTTTTTTTTTTTTTTTTGGTGCTGAGGATCGAACTCAGGGCCTTGTGCTTACAAAGCAAGCACCCTAACTGCTGAGCTAAATGCCCAGCCCCAAACCTTTGAAATCTTGAACCCAAATAATATTTTCTTCTTTTAAGTTGTCTATCTCATGTATTTTACTCCAGCAACAAAAAGCTGACTAATACAATATCCTACTCATCTTTATAACCCAAGTACCAAGTAGACTGACTGGCACACAAAAGTGGTTTATGAACATTTGTAGAACTGAAGTAAGTAAGTTACAAAGAAAAATTAAAGTCACTGACAACAGGAAGCAAATTTTTTTAGACATTTGAGTCAACTAATATACATCTCACCTTCTATGTCTTGAATCTTAATAACTTCAGTCATAAAATAATAGTAATAATCTTAATAGCTCACTCCAGGTAAACACTTTCTGCCAGGTGGTGTTGACACACTTTATCTTATCTGTATCATCTTGTCTTTCTAGCAAGCACATGCACAAAGCAGCTCCTATTGGACCCCAATTTCACAAGCAAGAACCCTGAGATGCACAGATGTTACGTCACTTGCCCAAGATCACCCAGACAGTAAGTGATGATGTGGGGAATCACAACAAGAATACAGATAGCTTACATAATTCTATAAGAACATAAGGCCATGCCCACCAAGCCATATTGTTTGTGCATATGTAAGAAGCTGAATTATAACTAATCAAGGCATTTTAAGTTGCCCTTTTTCCTGTTTTTATTTTTAGTAATGCATATTATTGATGAGAATAATGGATTTCATTTTGGCAGATTTGTACATGAAAGTAACATACTTTGATTGTTTCCAACTCTCTCCCCCATTGTTGTCTCTTTTGGGTCCACAAATGAAAACACCAGATGTACACATGGCTATGGAAAAAATGACCATCTTATTTTAACATATTCAAGTCTTACAGCCACAAAGTAATTTGTGGGATTGGAAGATAGCAGTCTAAAATTATTCCAATTAAAATTAAAATACCACATAGCCCAAACTAACTGTTAACAATAGGTTACCAGCTTCTGACAAGGGGCGTTCATTTGGTAATTGCTATCAATACACAGACTATTGGAGTACCGGCAGAGCTGATGTACCAGAGCCTATTGCCTGGTGTCTTTTGTCAGACTATGTAGAAAGGGTCTATGGCATAAAATAATGCCATTTAGACTCTATGGTAACAAATTTCCTTCTCTTGAGGTTGAACTAAGAATGACTGCTAACCCAGACGATGATGTATACACAAGAATTTAACACAACCTTTGGAAATCTTACACGTTGTACCTGTTGTAGTTTTACAGAAATTATAAAAATTAAGCAAAACAGAAATAAAAATCAATTTTGCATGCAAAATAAAATTAATTCTTACTGTGAAAACAAATGTCTTCGTGTGGAGTTAATTGCACTGTCAACTCTCTGTACGGCATCAAGAATAGATGATTCAACGAAGTCATCGCCAGCTTGTCTACCCTGTATTACTTTGAAAATCAATTCCATGATTTAAAAAATCAAACAGACTTTGAAGTTAGGAATCATGTATATAGATAGCATTACATTTTTTAGATGAAAGCTTTTAAGCCAATAAGAATGTTATACAATATTCACATGATAATGACCACCGCAGAGAAGTGGGTGGTTATCCTGAAGGAAAGCTACCACTAACAATAAAAATGTTATTTAATGAATTCAAGCCTTCCAAAATCTAGTAAAGCTATGTGAAATGTTTTCTTTCAATACTGAATCAAATGGGATCCATACTTGCCAGCAATTGGTCATCTTTGAGAAGATATGCAATGCCTATCTCTTCGGCCACCTTGCTTTAATGTTAAACAAAGTAATTATTATCACATCCCCATAGAGGTTTCTTAAAGCAAGAACTGAACTCTCAGGAAGACGTCAGTGAAAAATAACCCATGCTGCTTCTATGACCTCCAACATGTGAGAATTCTGCAAAGTTGAATATCATACAGGAAAGCTATGCACTTAGATCTGATCATCTTCAACATATTGAATCTTCTCTAGATGATGGTATAAGAACAAAAAAAGCATTGGGCAAGTTCCTGCGACTGTAGAATTGATATCTTTATTTTGGCAATTTTATTAAAGACTTTTGCTTTTTTTCACTTAGTAAAATTAGAGATATGCACACCCTCTCATAAAGCAATTCCCCTCCTATACATATATCCAGAGAAATCACATTCCAAATTCATATGGATTTGTATGAGAATGTGCACTGTAACTTTGTGTGACAAGAACTGCAGAAAACAGGTTGTATGGCAATGGAGGGGTGGGCAAAAAGAATGGGATACAATGTGGAAGATCATGTACCAGTTCGAATTGACTAGATGTCCACATGAATGGCTCTCAAAAAGAATACAAAATGTAAAAACAGAAAACCAAAACGGTAGATCATATAATTGATTGAATCAAAACATGTAATAGTTAAGTACATTATGCTTGCTATATAGCAAGAAATAGAAATAGAGTGTGAACATAAAAGTCGATGAGTGAATTAAGTAATCAATATAATCACAGTAATAATGAAAAGTGATATTTCTAATATAGCTACATGAATCTGGTTGTCATGTGTTCAATATAAAGTAAAAATAAGTCTACTATTAAATTTTAAAAAGTAAAAAATGCTGGGGAGAATGTGGAGAAAAAGGAATGCTTTTGGGTGGAAATGTAAATTACTACAGCCATCATGGAGAACGGTATGGAGGTTCCCATCCTCAAAAATTAAATATAGCGAATATAGCACTACCATTTCATCAAGCAATCCCATATCTGGGTATACAGTCAAAGGAAATGAAATCAGCATATTTAAGAGATACTTGCACAGCCGCGTTTATTGCAGCATTAGTCACAATGGCTAAGATATGAAATCAGATGAATGGATAAAGAAAATGTGGTACATATACTCAATGGAGTAGTATTCAGCTATAAAGAAGAATGAAATCCTGTTATTTGCAAGAAAATGGATTGGCATTACGTTACGTGAAATAAACCAAGCACAGAAGGACAAGCACTGGCGTGTTTTCTTTCAACTGAGGAAGCTAAAAAAAAAAAAGATGGCCAGCAAGTAGAATAGTGACTAGGGATTGGGAGAAGTGGCAGATTTGATCAGTGCCTGCTATCTGCACTTACGGAAATATCACACTGGGCACCATCAATATGTGCAATTAATATGGTAATAAAAATTAATCATTTTTTGGGTGAAAAATGAGCCTACATGTTACTTTTACTTGGAAATAAATTAACCAAGCTCAATCAATTCAATCTTTCCTGGCATATAGGCTGATTTGATTATTTAATCAAGATGTTTATTTTTTTCTTTATCATTTTCCTTTCACTGCTTCTCTTTGGGACCTCGTGTAGAAAATGGCATTGATCATGTGCTTCCATTCATAACAAGTATTGTCACTGGTCCCCTGTGCCTGAAGCAAAATACATTCTCAAAGATCTACTTGGATTTGGAAGTAAGAAAAGCTATGATATCACACAGGACTGAGTTATCACACAGGACACAGTAGTAATGAGATGCCCAAACTCAGAAAGCTATTCACCATGGAAGACAGAACCTGGGGAGCAAGGTGTAAATTTCAATTAAGCATCATTTAACATGTTAATCTGAATTTTTTTATTATTAAGTTTACTTTTATTTTATTTATAAAATATTCTTGCTGTTATAGTTGTACAAAAGTTACAAGGATAAGGGATTTTAGAACATTCCTGGTAGTCTTTTGACCAGCTATAAAATGGAAATAACAAAGGCTTGACCAGCATAGAGCACAGAACTCATGTGATTATCAAACGTTGAGTATCAGATTTAAAAAAAAAAAGCATGGAAATCACCCCAACACTATATGTCACAGTGTAACTATGAGGTGGCTTTTATGATTACTGTGCTACTAAACCTATAGCTAACATATCTTCACACAATCATCAATTGATACTGTGTTATCCTCTCATTTTAGTCAATCTAATTTGCTATTTCTTGGTATTAATTTTAAAAACCCACTAGTGTATAAAAGTGCAAAGGAGAAGAAACAAAGTGTGGTGGACTTATTGTGCTCAATTTGAGCAGGAAGGCCCAGGAGAACTGAGCTGGTGCGGTTCTAAGAGGCTGAGGCAGGGCAACCACAAGTTCAAGCGCAGCAACTTTGTGGGATTCTGTCTCAAACCTAAAAATAAAAAAAGGGAAGCGGACGTAGTTCAGTGTGGATTCAATCCCCAGTAAAGGAAAAAAAAAATTGTTTTTGAAAAAATAAAAGATGCAATCTTTGGGAGAAAAACTGGAGAGACAAAGTAATTGGGGTAAAGGAGAGAAAGGAGAAACTCGCAGCGGCTTCTCAGCCTTCCTGTTGACATGGATTGTGAGGATGTGCAACAGGAGCCAGGTCTCAAAGAAAAAGAGAGGCGTGAAGAACTCCATCTCAAACAATAGGAAATGTCCAACAGACAGTGAGATATTCAATTTAGAATTTCAAAGAAAACAACATTGCTTAGATTTAGACTTATTTTTATAAAACTGAGATTAGTTTGGATGTTATTTGCACTCTAAATTTTTCATTTAATAAATTCTGTCTCATCTTTGCATGTTGTGCCTTGACCACATATTAGTTAAAGACCTCACTGGTAAGAATTCTATCGTGTGGATATCCTGCAAACTGCCTTGTCATGACTACTGTACATTTAAATTCTATCAGAAATGGAAAGTCTATGACAAGAAGGGCTCTTGAGAGCTGCTAGTTCTATCTTTTTAAGATATAACAAAATTAGTCCCAGTCAGAGGTAAGGAAGCTATCTAAAGTATCTAAGATCAATAAGGTCTGAGGATTTAACCCCACACTTTAAATGTTCAATATAAGTGTCATGTGTTCCCATTTTGAACCGTTTTCACAGCAAGAAATGGGTCTATACTTTGTGGCGGCACTTAACAGCATGTCAGTTTACAAAGGAGGTTTTAAAGCAAATTGCTCTTCCATACTTTTTTGTATAAGATAAAATCGCAGCATTCGGATTGCAAATGTTATCTACGAAAAAAGACAAAGAACTGTGCTGACACAGGTAAGATTTGGTAATGTAAAATGCACTGAGGGCAACCTGAGACACAACGTCCCTCGTAAATATCATATCAGCTTTACAGAGTATCTAAAACTACTTTTAAATATGTATTAAATCTAAGAGAAAAATAAGCTTCCTGAACTATGGAAACTTTCCTTTTTTCTTTTTTCTTTTTTTTTTTGTTCTATAAACTCCCTACCATAAATATCAATCAATAAATGTCTACTTTCTAGATACTGCCTGGATTTTGTCTAGATCATTACCATGAAGTTTTTATTAATTTGGATTATTGTTATGGTTATATTTTCCAATGTGGAATAGAAGCCCAAAACACATGATTCTCTCTGTATCACTTATTACACAAGAATAAGTCCAACACTCCACAACTCAAAAAAAAAAATAAATAAATAAATAAATAAAATCCTCTACAGTGCATGAACGTCTCCTTTTACTTATTATGACCTGGCGAATGAAAGAGTCTAATCCTAAAATGTTCTCTGAATGTTAATTTATTTTGCCAAATTTTTCCCTGTCATACTGATTTGGGTTGTTCAGACAAACACATACTCTGTCTTAAGTCTTAATTTTATTTAAACTTAAAAAATGCATGCAACCTGAGACCATACTCTTAAGTGAAATAAATCGGACACACATGTTTAAATACCGCATTGTTTCCCTGGTGTGAGAAACTTCAAGTGTAAATAAAAATTAAAATGTATTATATTGGGAAAGGGAAGAAAACGTCCAAATGGGAAAGGGAACAAGGGAGGCAGGGGGGAAAGGAACAGCGGGACAAGAGAAATAAGAATAGAAGGAAAAAAATGGAAACAAAGCTTTTATAAATAAGCAGACAGGAGGGTTTGAAGGGAGGGGAGGGGAATGGGAAAAAAAGCAGCAGCAAGATATACCACGTACAGGTACAAATTCCCCATGATGAATGTTATCCCTATAAATATCTAAAATGTATCATTAAAATAAAATTTTAAAAAATTTATGTCCTTACATCTTTCTCTCTCTTTATAAAAATACTTCTAATATCATGAAATTTAATTGATAAGAGATGCAGATATAAATTAATATTCTCTTATATTGCTATATACATGTCTCCAGAACAAAAAAGAAAAAGAAAACTTGGTTGAATAACTTCTCTTTTGCTGTGTTATCATAGCTCTATAGCCTGATTTTCTGTTTTCTACATGGAATACTGATGAGTGTTAAATATCACTGTTTTAAAATCTGATAAATCTGATAAACACAGTCATTAGTATGTTTCTTCATTCCCTTCTCCTAACCCTCCTCCTTTTTCTCCTTGTTTGTGGTGCTGAGGATGGAATCTGGGGCCTCGCTCATGTTATGCCAGGGCTCTGCCACTAGCTGCTACACCCCTGACTGGATACATCACACACACACACACACACACACACACACACACACACACACACAGAGAAAATAATTAAATTTCTAACAGCTAAAATGTAGTTCTTGTGTTAGAGATTTATTTTAAAACAGTTTTTCTCCATAATTACAGTGTTTTGTCGCACAAAGCAAGCAAGAGGCAAATACAGAAAGACAGAATGTTGTTTGTTTATTTGTTTAATGGCACATATTTCCAGTATCTATAAACATAGTGCTGTTACCTTAAATTCTATAACTTTTTTCCAAAATACCTCAAGGATATCTTTCTATAGGTCTCATAAATAGTTGAAGAACAGAAAGAGAGCACCATAAATTTATAAAAAGCACACTACCAAAGATTTTAAATGAGGAAAAACCCGAACTCATAGAGAATAACAGAGTAAGACTAAGATTCCAAAACATTCAGAAGTTCTTTATTACAAAGAATTTCTGACTCTTACTAGAATAAATATTTGCTGGTTACTAAAGTAGATCATTGCAATTTCAAGTATAACATTTTATAGAGAATACATTCTGCCATATAGTATAATAAATGCATGAAGACTGCTGTGTCAATAATGAAAATGTACACCTTATTTAAAATAACTTGACAAATGGGCTACTCGGAAGCTTTATATCTCAAAAAATTGGTAAGCAGAAGAATACAGAATTACTGATGGGATAGGAAATTAGAGATGCCTTTAAAGATATGATTTTATAAATAATCTAAAAGAAGGCCCAAATTTATAATAGTTACCTCATTTCTCTTATAGACCTATGTAAGCTAGAAAGACTAAAAGGAAAATGAATAAATGTGCAAAGCCATATTTATAAAGTCTACCCATATCTAAGAAAACTAAAAGATGGGCAAAACCTGAGACAGCACTGCTGATGTGTGTGGCTGAGCTCATTTATTTTAACTACTAGTTGTCAGTACAGTAAAACTCCTAAACTCTGAGGAGAAAATAACAAAAAAAAAAAAAAAAAAAAAAAAAAAACCAGCCCCAGTGTCATCTCCTGCAAACACTCACGCCGTGCTTTTTTCTCCAGTGCAGGGGAGCACTGGAGAACATGCCAGGTTGTCTTCAACCCGGCTTGTCTCCGTCTGTCACCACTGCTGATCTTGAGTCTACTCAAGTCAGCCTACAAATGGACTCTCTCACTTCCAATGTGAACTGAATCATTCAGGGAAAAGCAATACTTTTTATAAGACTATGACAAGCAATTTTTAACACTATAAATCATCTAGCAAAAGGTTTATAACTATTCAATCAGATTCATGGTAAAACTGTAAAAAACAGTGTCAACTGTTTGGGCCAATTATAAATGCTTCTGAGTATTGAGGTATTTGTTCTCACGGTGGCAAAGCTTACTTCATGGCTTGATTAATTTTTATTTTAATCTAGGGTATACTAGCCACAGTAACTAATAAGTGTTCAATTCCATATTAAGCTTCAGTCTCTGGCTCCACATTTTGGCAATGAATACATCTTATATCCTATCATTTTCAATTTCTAAGAAAGTCTGACACACATTTGCAAATTCTTGCTATTAATATTCCCTTTTGGCACTGTCATTTTTTGTTTCATATTCATTAACACAGTCCACATTTTAAAATAATAACATAGCATTGACTTACTATTACCACACATGACTACAAAGAATGTATAAAGGAACATGAGTAATGTGATGAATCAGGAAAAAAAAGAGCTGTTCAAAGATATTTATGTGGATGTTGTAAAAGAAGATATAAATACCTACCAGTGACTGTGAGAAACATATTGGCCACAACAAGGCCAAAAGAATTCCGAGCCACACATTCATATCTTCCTTGGTCAGCTTGCCCCGCGTCATAGATGGTCAGCACGCCTCCACTGTCAATGTGGAATTTACCACTCTCAGTGATCTGGACACCGGCCTACAGAGTGAACAGGGCTGTCACTGTAAGATGGTGGGATTCCTTACAAAATAAATATCTACTCTTTGCTTTATTTAGCTTCACTTGTTCAACAAACATCTACTGAGTGCCTGCCGTGTGTTTAGTATACAAGTAGGTGTCACATGAATATAATGGAGAGAAGAAAAGGGTTTCCAAAAAGTGTGCTGTCTCTCTCTCTCTCTCTTTCTCTCTCTCTCCCCATTAAAATAAATATGGTACTCAATAGTTCAATCATGGAATTATTTAATATGATTATTTTTAAGTCATCACGCCAACGGATGGTTATACTCAATTTCTTCATATCCTGTTTACTTTTTTTTTAAATTTTTTATTTTTACAACACTGAGATACCATCTCACTCCAGAAAGAATAGCTATTATCAAGAAATCAACCAATAACAAGTGCTGGCAGGGCTGCGGGGAAAAAGGAACCCTCCTCCACTGTTGGTGGGAATGTAGACTGGTCCAACCACTGTGGAAATCAGTGTGGAGATTCCTCAGAAAACTACAATT
>PVJO010025067.1:0-23339 GCA_004026905.1 Hystrix cristata | reverse complement strand
GTCACTATTGTTCTATGGAGCATTTGGGGCAGTTTGCAAAGCAGCAAAGGCTAATGAAATGCTTCTGGAACAAATAGCTCCAAACCTCAGAGGCTCCGACTCGAAGTCTCATTTCTCATGTGTATCCCAGTGCAGTGTGGCTGAAGATCCTGGGCTGTCACTGCAGGACCTCGACTTCTTCTGTACCATCTTCTACAATGCCACCACAGAATCTGTGACTAAACACAGGGCCTGGAGGAGCTCAGGAGGCTTAGGGCCAGCCCTGGGAGCAGCTCTGTCATGCCTGCCACCATTCTTTTGGAGAAGCTCAGACTTGTGATCAAGTTCATGGCAGGAAAAGGGAGCCCGTCAAGTAAAGTTCCAGTCAGTCCCAGACTCTGTGCTCAGTGCTTTGTCCACAGCATTGCCTCATGGGCTCTCAATCACTCTGTGGGTTGGGGACTGTGCTCATCCACAGATCTGCACAGCTGTCCAACATGAACCAGTGCTGGAGTTCAGATGTTGAGTGTCCCCTAAAGATGCATGTGTCAAAGGCTTGGTCCTCAGAGTGGTGCTATTGGGTGGGGGGGACCTTTAGGAGCTGGTGCCTATAGGAGCTCCTTGGTTACCAGAGGCATGGCCTTGATAGGGCCCTGTGGGGCCCTAGCCCCTTCCTTTTCCTCCTCTGCTCCCTGGCCTCGAGGAGAATGGTTTTGCTATGCCATGTGCTCCTACCATAATGTCCTGCATCCCTACAGGCCCAGAGCAATGGGAATCAACCATGGACTACAGCCTTCAACACTGTGAGGCAACCTAAACCTTCTCTCTTTATAAGTTGGTTATTTTAGGAATTTTGTTATAGTGACAGAAAGCTGACTAACATAACCAGCAATGAACAGGATAAATAGAGTTTCTGTTTCTCATGGGGGTTTTTTTAGGGGAAGAAATCAATCAGAAAATAAGAAAAGTAATACATAAGTAATTTCAGAGAATGATACATTCCCTGAAACGTGTATTTAGAGTGAAGGGTGCTATTTGGAATGGAGAAGGCAGGGAAACCCTTTCCAAAGTGGTGACTAAATGAAGACCCTGCTGTGAAGGCTTTTAGTTGTTTATTATCCACCTTCCTCTTTTCCCTGAGTAACAGCTGAATTCTACTGCTGGATCCATCAACATTCCTGGCCATATAAGCATGTTTCCTAGCTTGCCTGCAGGCAAAGTTTTCTGATATGACATAAGTAAAAGTTATTAGGTGGAATTCCTTTTAAGTTCTTTAAAAGAAGCAAACTTGACCCAGAGTTGAGAATAATTTTGCCATTTCTTCCTTCTTCCTGCCTACAGTGCACCTGCAATTGTGCTCAAGCTGGAGCTCTGTTTCTTCCCTTACTTTTGAGCACAGGACAAGGCCGGGATCCTGCAGGCTCTGTGTGTGTTCTACATCGTAAATGTGCACAAGCCTAAAAGAGGAGAGAAGAGGTGGGCTTCTGCTCTGAGGCCAGGGCTGTGAGCCCAAAGGAGAGCTTACAGGAAACAGTATTCTTCTTAGTGCTTATTGTGGACCGATAGCATTGATTTCTCTAGTACCCGGCCTCCCTGTGCCCATGCTATTGGCAAGCACCTCACTATGAGGGGAGATGCTAAGAAAGACATAAGGAACCTGAGTCTTGTGACAAGAAACTGTATCATCTGGGATTCCATTACTCCCTACTTCCTTTGTGTGAGATAAATAAACCTCTAGCTTCTTTATACTACTATCATTTAGGATCACTCTTGTTAAATGTAACTGGCAACCGACTCAGACAACATTGCGGGATTTAAAGATGAGGAAATTGAGGCCTAGAAAGTTCACACCTCTCCTGAATTCACGCTGCAGAAGGTGAAGTGATTGGGACTTGAACTGAGGACTGTGGGACCTTGAGTCCAGTTTCGAGTGTATCTTAGCTTCCTTGGCTGAGAGCAGGAGGTGAGGAAAGGAATCTGCCTACAGGATCAGCTCTGAAAAGGAGTGCTGACTGGACCAGGGGCTGCAGCCAAGAGCTCAAGAATTCACTTGTAAACTCCAGATTTTCCTTTGAGGCTGTATGATCTGCATCCAGGCTGTGCAATCCCAGCTGCTCTGGGCCACCTCTTCCTTCCCTGCCAGGTGGCTGCCGTCTTGCTGCCGCCTTGCTGCCACCTTCTCTGTGCACCCCTACAGGAACCTCACTGTAGCAGCACTTGGTGACTTGCACCCCCTGGGGACACTTACTTCCCTTTGCTCCCAGTGCCAGGTTGAGTCAGGTGAGGCCAAGTTTTAAAAATCAACGCAAGGGCATTCAGGGGACAAGATGTCATGGGTGACCAAGGTGCTATGGAATCTAGAGGCCAGCTTGAGTTTCTTGGGAGCTGAGGGGCATTTCGGGCCCACAAGCCAGAGCCTGGGTCTGACATTTAAATCCTTCTTGTTCTGTTTCGCTCCCCTGACCCACAATCCTTCACACTCCCCTTTGAACTGTGGGGCCTGCAGGAAGCCCCCGCACTGGAGGACTCTCCCTCACAGGGAGATCCCAGGGCTAGGCAGACAGATTCGAACAGCTCCAAATAGATACTTTCATCCCTCTGTGGCCTGTGAGATGCATCAATAACGCAGTCCTACACCTTTGCTGGGCTGTTCACTCTGCCAAGAGTACTTTCTGTCTGATTTGTGCACCGCCAGCTCTTTCTTACCCTGCAGATCACAGGTGAAATGTTACCTCTTCAAGAAATACCCACAGGTCTCCACCAGCATCTATACATAAATGTCCTCCATAGCATTATTCATCAGAGCCCACAGGTGGGGAAAACCAGACACTGTCCACTGCCAATGGGTCAGCGCCACGCTGTCTGTTCACACCTTGACTTATTACTCAGCAACACAGGAGGCCCGTGTCCTGATGATGCCACAGTGTGGGAAGCCTGGACAGAGCGGCCCCAGAGAGGAGAGCCGGATGTAATCTGATTCCACTCAGAGTCAGTGTCCAAACAGGCAAATCCAGAGACAAGTAGTAGATTCCAGGAGGGGAAGGAGCAAATGAGGAGTGACTGCTAATGGGTACAAGGTTTCTTTTGGGAGTGATACAATGTTCTAATATTAGTTCATAGCGATGTTTGCACAACCTTGCAAATGGAATTTTACCCTTAAAAAGGGAGAATGACTTGTGAATTACATCTGAACAAATCTGCTTAACAGACTGCTACTTCCTCAAAGAGATAATTTGGTCCACTTATGTGTAGATTGTGTATGTTCAGGTCTGCATATGTGTGGTCCTCATCTTTAGAGAAAGCTCCGTGAGAGCTGGGGCTATGTCCACCTCATCACAGCCTTTTCGGAAAGGATGGTTGTTGACTGAATATTTGTTGGTTGATTGAAGGAGTCCTGGAAGTCCTTCCTGTTTGTAGATATAGAGGCTAAAATCTCATAGGAGGAGGGGCTCCTCAAGGCCTCAGCTTCCCGTGGCTGTGTGTAGCTGCTTGTATTTTATTCTCCTTCTGTGGTTTTCCCAAGATTTGCGAGTCCAAAAACCACGGCCCAAGAGGAATAAACAGACTGCTGTGGACTTAGCGGTTATGTGACAAAGATAAATGACATTGGGGGTCCAGGTGGAGTTAATAGATGCTCACTCTCTTTCACAGCAATGGATGGTGTGTGGCCTTAATGTCTATAAATGCCACCCTTGTCACTGCAAGGACCCTGCCTCTGCCAGGCTGGTGGCAGATTCTGCCACAGGGAATTGCGGGGCGGGGGGCCGGTCTGGCCCGTGTGGGCCCTGCCGTGGGAGCTGGTTGACGGGGCGCGGTCACCAGGCTGGCCGCATCATAGCAAATCGCTCTTCAGTAAGCCAGCTGGCTCTCAGGCTGCCGAGCAGTGGGGTCTTTTGTGCCTTGAAGTAATTAATTACGCCATATGGCAAGGAAAGGCGACAAGATTGATAGCAGAGGCAGCGGCCGACAGATGGCCCTGAGAGAGAAACGCAGATCTGCAGAGAGATAGGAAAACGCCGGGTCTGGACTCGTGTGTGTGTGTGTGTGTGTGTGTGTGTGTGTGTGTGTGTGTGTGTGTCTATGTGAGCCCAGGGAGCAGGGAAGGAAAGGATGCTTGGCTGCGACCCAGGGCTTGGCCACTCTTTGAGACCACCCATCACAAAGTGGCTCCTTTCCCCCTACTGTGGGATTTTTAATGTACCCTCCTCTCTTCGATGCAGGGTGAGAATTGGGCTCTGCCTTCCAGGGTGTGTGTGTGGGGGAGGAGAGAGAAATGTGGGTTGAGAGAGCGAGGAAGGAGGAGGGAATCCTGGAGGGACCGACGCTCACGCTCGTGTTCAGGAGCCCTGGCTCCCTGCATGCTGAGGAGCCTCCACCTCTGGCACTTTGAGCCCCACTCTGCTACTACATCGCAGTCATCACCCCTCCTGTCCACACACATTCCGGGCTCTGTATGATCAAGCAGAAATCCTCCTTCCCTCGCTCCTCCCCAGCTCTGCCTCCCTCCGTTTGGGAGCCAAGACTTGCCTTTAGAAGGTGAACGGGGCTGTGTCACTGGCCCTGGCTAAGGGCTTCCCCAGCCTCTTCCTGGGACCCTCTGGCTTCCACCGAACTTCTCTGTAGGATACCCAGGGCCTCGATGGTCCCAACTGCCTGGCTTCATTTCCCACACCTCTCCCTGACACCCACCTAGGTCACAGCTCTCATGTTGCTTGCCTCTAGCCCATTGCAAATGCTGTTCCCTAGACCAGGATGCCTTTCTTTGCCCTGAAAATCTCCGGTCATCCCAGCTCACAGGTCTCTTCCTCTGTGGCCCCTCTCTGGTGTACTTGGACAGAGTTACCTCTACTCTCCCTTAGGCTGTCACCCTAATTTGAGCCTCATTCTTTCCTTGACAGGCCCGGGAGCTGGAGCTCTGTTTCTTCACCTACCTCTGAGAACAGGACAAGGCCGGGGCCTGGCGGGCTCTGCGAGTATCCTGTGTAGTAAGCCCAAAGGAGCGCTTACAGGACACAGTGTGCTTTCGTGCTTGCTGCAGACCAGTAGCATTAATCTCTCCAGTACTTGGCCTCCCTGTGCCCATACGTTTTGCAGCAAGGCTCAGAAGCACCTCACATCCAGGCCTGGGGTCCACTTCTGCAGGCTTCCAATCTGAGCTTCTCTTGGGGGTCACTCGGACCAACAGCATGTGCCGGAAGTGATTGTGCACTAGTTCTGCCCCCACGTCTTAAAGGGAACCTCATAGGCTTCCTCCTACTCTTAGAACCATGCCCAGAGCCATAGAAACACAGGTGTCCCCCTTATCTGCACGGGGGAATTTCTGAGACCCCCAGTAAATACTGGCAATCGGGACAATACTGAATCTTATGCACACTATTCTTTTCCCTATACACGGGCACCTCTGATAAAGTTTAATTTATAAATTTGGTCACAGTAAGAGATTAACAACAATAATAATAAATAGAACAGTTGTAACAATATACTGTAATAAAAGTTGTATGAAGCAGGGCACAGTGGTGCATGCCTGTAATCTCAGCACTGTGGGAGGATGAGACAGGAAGATTGCAAATTCAAGCCCAGTTTGGGTAATCTAGTGACTCAGTGAGACCTGTTTAAAATAAAAAGCTGATGATGTAGCTTAGCGCAAAGGCCCTGGGTTTGAATCCCAGTACTGCCAAAAAAAATTATGTGATGTGGTCTGTTTCTGTCTCTCCCTCTCTCTGAAAATATCTTACAATATGTTAATTTCTTCACATAAGACTTCTCTTCTTCTTATGTCTGAATTGCCAGCCCCACTCCTCCTGCACTTTGTTTGGGGCTGTTATTAAGTAAACTGAGGGTCACTGGAATACCACAACACCCCAGCAGTACATCTGTAAACCAAGGTGACTAGCAAATGGCTAACAGACAGGTAGCATATACAGCATGGATACACTGAACAAAGGGGTGATTCACAATCCAGGCAGGATGGAGCATGACTTTGCAAGACTTCGTTATGTAACTTAGATGATGAACAATTTAAGACTTAGGAATTGTTTGTTTGAAATTTCATGTTTGATATTTTTGGACCACTTGACTACGGGCAGTTGGTACCACAGAAAGCAAAACCACAGAGAAGCAGGGACAACTGTAAGGCTAGTATACAGAAGGATGAGAGAGATGGGGCTCAGAGAGTCCAGATGAGCCTGGTCTAGCTACTTGGCTACCCAAGTTTGATCAATCTCATCCCAATGAATACAACCATCCAGCACTCCCAGAGCCCTGTGAATGCAGAGATCCTGTTGTACAAGCTGTTGGTGCTGGGGGCTGGTGTGTTACACAGCACTAATACGCTGTCCACCACAAGCAGGGCACATTGTGCTTTCACGGACTGGAGAAGAGCAGACCTTGCTTGGAGAAGTCTGGAACAAGGCAAGATGGTAGGACTTTTAATTTCTTATTGGTACAATGGGCAGGAGACAGAGAGGGGAGAGAGATAGGAGGAGGGAAGGGAGGGAGAAAGAGAGACAGAGAGAGAGAGACTGGTCATGAAACAGAATACACAGCCCTATGGATCTTGACAGGTGGGTCTTGTGGATTAGCTGCAACTCTGAGCATCAAGTTGTTCAGTGTTTCTCAAACTGTGTTCCACAGGGCCTTAGTTCTGGAGGATATGGTGTTACTGGGGAGAAAAGGAAGACACTTCTGTCAAACAAGTTTGAAAGACACTGACTTACTAAGACCTACACAGCTCTTTGGGGAATGACTTGTTAGTACCTTATGTGTTGTAAGTCTAAGAAGGAGGACTTGAGTGTCCAGTCTGTCCCACATAAATTTAACCTTTTTTTTTTTATTAGCGTTCTATGGGCTGCCCTTTGGAACAAGATGAACTGCTAGAAGTCTCCTCCATCAGGCAGAACCAGACTGTTGTTTTTAGAATGCAGACAGTGTTGACCCAGAACTGAGAAATGTCTATTTAGACAACTGGTAGGAACTTGCTCCTGTATTAACACCTGGGTCCCTCAACTCAAATTCTTTGGTCCTACAGAACTCACACATATCTAATCTTTTCTTATAAGTGTCAGCTCTCCGAGGATCTGAAGACAAATATCCTCTCAGCCTGTTTTCCACACTATCCCCCTCTCTCCTCTAGGCAGAGCATTCCAAATGTCTCCAATCACATCTCACAAGGCTGCTTATAAGCTCCCACCTTCCACCTGCATTCACATCTTTTCTCTTCCTTATGATGAGGAGGAAAGAATAAAGTTCAGTATTCCAAACATGGTATCATCACCTCCTTCATTTGGATCCTAAACCTCTGTTAATCTGGCCTAAAAAGGTGTTAGTTTTTGTGTTTACAACAGTGCTCTCTTGACTTACATTAAGCTTTCTGTGAACAAGAATCCATTTACTTTATTCCTAGAGCTTTTGAAAAATCCATGTTATTACTTCTGCTGTTTTTAAGACCTATGTATAAAGCTTTATATTTATCCCCTGTAAATGTCATCTTCTAAGATCTGCCTTCTATCTTCTGTTTGAATCCTTATTCTCAAATCCTTCATATTTTCAATCTCTCATAGAACTCAGCCTACATCACACGGTTTAGCATATGACCTTTGTAATGAATATGATATTCTTGCTACCCAGCATTTCTTCTAGTAATGAATTTTCTCTTGCAAATTCCCTACCTCATTCCTTACAGAAGAACTTCAGATGGAGTTGACTCCGCCTCAAGGATGGCCATGTGACCAAGGTCTGGCCAATCAGATTTGAGATTCACCCCCTCTCACTGACTGATTTATGGATGGACACATAACCATCTGTGGTAATTAATTATGATGTCAATTTGAATGGATTAAGAAATGCCTAGTGAGTTCAGGCTGTGTCTGTAGGTGACTGACACGTAGCTGGCAAACGAGGAGGGAAAGTCCATCTTGGATGTGGGTGGCATGATCATATAGATCTGTAGCCTGGATGGAATAAAAAGGGAAAGAACAAGAAATTTCGCTTTTCTTCTTTAGCACTCCAGTCTTCGCTATTGCCTCTGGACGTTCATCTCCAGTTCCTTAGGGCTTCCAGAGCAGACTCTTCAGCCATCCAATGCAGACCTTTCAGCTTCTGAGATGGACTTGTACCAAACTCTGCAGGGAGCTCCAGGTCTTCAATTTTCAGCTGGATCTTTCAGCTCTCCAGCACGCAGATGGCCATTTCGCACTGTTCCACTCCTGCCTCTGCAGGCAGCAATTAGAAGCCTACCTAGTAAATCCTTTATACTTCACATGTATTTTATATTAAATCCATTCCTCTAGTGAATCCTAACTGGTGGACCATCCCTGACACTTCATCCCGCATTTAAGCCTGGAGAGACTAGGAAAAGGCCAAGAAACGCTCCATTTCTGACCTGACTGGGCTAGGAAGGAAGACGGCCTGGAGCTGCTGGCAGATGTCTGGCTGCCTACACAGGCGCTTGGCTGAGGGCACAGGCCATGTGCAGGGATGCTTGGGAGTCAGAAGGAGCAGGGAAGGAGCCAGGGCCTTGTGACATCATCTGGCCAGGGAGTGCTCAGTGAAGGCCTTAAGAGGAAGCCCTAGGGGGAGTTTGGAAAGTTGGCAAGTGTATTTAAGTGTATTTTGTCTTCTTGAAGACATAGACGGAATGCAACTGTTTGGGAAACATTGTGGCATTTTCTATTGAAGCCTACGATCCAGAAATTCCACTGCTAGGCATATACCTAACGGAAACGTGTATCTATGTCCACCAAAGGCCTGCATGAGGCTGTCATGGCAGCTTTGTTCTCTAAGAGACAGAGAGGGAGGGAGGGAGAGAGAGAGAGAGATCACATGCCTTTCAGTGGTAGAACAGGTCATCAAATTGCAATGTTTTTGTACAACAGGATACTGTACAAAGATAAATGGACAATTGCTTCACATAACAACATCAATGAGTCACAAGCAAAATGAAGTATGAAAGAAGCCAGTTGGAAAAGAATGTGTTTTGGAAGATTATATGTATACAAAGGTCAAAAACGAATGAAATTGACCTATGATGACGGACCAGAGGTTGCCCTCGGTGGGGCACGATGGTGCTTGCAGAAGGTTCCAGGAGAAGGGGATGAGGGACGCTGTGGCTCTTGGGCTTGGCTTGGTTACAGAGATGCATTTGCCTTGTGAAAATTCATGGAAGCATCATACACTTATGACCTGTGCACTTTTTCTTACGGACCCTAGTGCTTGGTGAACACTTACTTTAAAAAAGCGACTGGAAAGTGTCCAGATACTTCTGAGTGAGGAATTGTCCCCCAGCCCGGGCTGCTTTCAAAGGCCCCTGTAGATACTGAGATAGGTGAAAAGCCAGTGTCTACTTTTTCGAACTAGGAGCTGAACTCCATTTTTTCCCTCACTGTAAATCTACACTTAACTTTGTGCTTAGGAATCTATGGTACAAATCCAAGGACAATTGTATTTTGTTTTCTCCTGAACAAGCGTCATTTGGAAAATCATGTCCCCACAGTCTCACCACCAGTGGTGCTTATGCCACAGACACGGGGCGCCTGGCTCAGTCTGCACTTGACCTGCCTCATTTGCTGGGGACACAGGCGTCCTCTGCTTACTGCCAGTAACCTATGCTTTTTTAAAGCTCATTCACATACAGTGAGGTGCACACATTTTTCTTTTCTTTTCTTTTTTGAGACAGGGTCTTGCTATGTAGTCCAGGCTAGCCTTGAACCCATGGTCATCCTCCTGCTTCAGCCTCCCAAGTGCTGGAATTACAGGCATGCACCCTCTCAACCCCCCATCATCGAGGTGCAAAATTTTAAGTGTATGGCTTGACAGTTTTTATATATTGGAGGCGGTGCCCCACCTACAACCTAGGATGGTTCAATTTAGGATTTTTTGGCTTTACAGTGGTGCAAAAGTGATATGCATGTAGCAGAAACTCTACTTGAAATTTTGAATTTCAATCTTTTCCAGGCCTTGGGATCTGTGGTATGATCCTCTCTTGTGACACTGGGCAGTAGCAACCAGCTGCAGCACTATTAGCCATACTTTCACAAGGGGAGACAGCTGGCACACCCCAGCGCACTGGGTTGCTAAGGTAGGATGTTGGGTAGGCCAGGGGCATTCAATGTATTCATGATTTAATGAGATTTTCAACTTACAATGGGGTTATCAGGATATAACTCCATCCTAAGTCAAGGACCACCTGTAAGAATCTGATTAACTGCTTCCTGGATCCGATACAGGAAATCCCCACGTCCCCAGAAGCAAGTTTTTCACACCCTGCCCAGTCAACATCAACATGCCCGCCAAAACAACTGCCATTCTGAATCCTGTCACGTACATTAGTTCTGCTTGTTTCAGAATTTCAAATAAATGGAATACAACCGTAAGCATCCCTTGTGACTGGCATCCTCCAATCAACACAATTTCTATGAGATTTCTCCATGTTTTTATATGTAGTGATGGTTTTTCTTTAGCATTGTCGTATAGTCCTCCAGTGCATGAATACAGTACATTCAGTACTGTTTTTATTCTTTATTTTGTGGTACTGGGGATTGAACCCAGGGCTTGGAACATGCTGGGCAAATGCTCTACCACTGAGCTACATCCCCAGTGCTTTTTATTTTGCCCATGCTGCCCTTGAACTTACGATCCTCCTGTCTCAGTCTCTCGAGTGGCCAGGCGTACAGGTGTGCACCACTCTACCCAGCACAATTCAGTAATCACTCCTAAAAGGCAGACGTTCTGCCACTTAGCAAGCTGAGGGAGGAGGATTGAAAGTTTAGTCCTCAATCCTCCTGCTGGGATGATGTCAGGGGGGCCTAGTGAATAGTTAGGATTTCTGCCATTGTCCAGTGGTAAACAGGCTGCCCCACCTGGTGTTGGTGAAGCATAAAGGAAGCTGGGATGGCAAACCCCACCCAGGCAAACTCACCTTCCTCGGATGACGATAATGGAAACAGTGGAATAGTGGAAATGCCCACCTCTTTCCAGCAGTAACTAGGCTGTGCCCTGACCACTTGTCCTGCTAGATCATCATCAAAGAAAGCCACTAGCACAGAAGGTTCATGCAGGATCCAGAGTCTCTTAGCAGAATATAAAAACGCCAAGGGCGGAGTTGCAGACTTAGCACAGTGGTAGAGTGCTTGCCTAGCCAGAGCAAGGCCCTGAGTTCAATCCCCAGCACCACCCGCACAAAAAACCTCAAGGTTTCAGTAAAATATCACCTGTCATGCCAAGAACCAGGAAGATTGCAAACTGAATACAAAAGGCAATCAGTAGGTGCCAACACCAAGATGGCAGAGATGTTAGAATTTTATCATAGAAACCATGATTAAAACGCCTCAACAAGCACTTACAAACATGATTGAGACAAATTTAAACAATTAGAAATCCTCAGCAAAGAAATAAGACTGTTGAGAAAAGAAATAGAAGATATAAAGCAGATATAGATGGAAATTATACTGAAAAACACAATAACCAAAATAAAAACTGCAGTGCTCAGCTAATAGCAGAATGAAAAGGAAGGGGACATAATTAGGGAGCTATAACACAGTAAGGTGATTCAATCACAATAGAGACAAAACCAACAGAAGATAAAAATAAATGGATTTTCAGGTACCTTTGCAGCGATGATAACATTTGTGTCACTAAAGTCCTGGGGGAGAGGAAAACATGAAATTCAAAAAGTAAAATATGACTGAAAACTTCCCAAATTTTCAAAAGACAGAAATGTACCGATTCAAAGAACTGAACAAACCCAAGATATCACAGTTAAGATTCTGAACACTAAAGCAAAGAGAAAGTTCAGAGCAGCCAAAGAAATGAGGAATATTACCAGTAGGGGAAAACTAACTTGAATGACAACTGATTTCTCATCATATATGGTAGCAGCAGAAGAAAATGGTCTGATATTTTTCAAACACAAAAAGAAAACAAGTGTTAACCCAGAAACTTACACTCAGAAAAACATCTTTCAGGAGTAAATGGAAAATCTAGATTATTTTAGATGGAAGGAAACAAGGACATTGTGTTACCAGAAAACCTATCCTAAAAGAATATAGTGATAGGAGTTTGTTTCGTTTCTTAAGCAGGAAGGAAACAAGAAAAGAAGGAATTTGGGGGGTGGGAGTGACTCAGTGGTAGAGCTCTTGCCTAGCATGTGCAAGACCCTGGGTTCCATCCCCAGCACCACAGAAAGAGAGAAAGAAAGACAGAAAGACAGACAGACAAACTTTTTTGCTGGTCCTTCGCCCAGAAAGAGTAGGCTTTGTTGGAGTTGTATCTGTCTAGATATTGGTGTTTCTGGGTTGCCAGCTTTTTCTGCCTCAGCTATGGGACGTATGACACCAAGAGTGACCTCCAGGCACTCACTCCTGTGTTGTCTCTTAGATCCCAGAGCCTCTCCCTGGTCCTCCTTCTCGCCAGCTCTCAAAGTCTCCTTATGCTTGTCGTACCTGTAATATCCAGGACTTTCAGTTTTACTTAGTGGGAGAAATAGAAAAAAGTGCATCTACTTCCTCTTCTCCAAGCAGAAGTCCTACTCGCTTTTGTTTCAAAATGAGGACGTTATACTGCATTATCTTCCAACTACAAATCTCCAACCAATTCCCTAAAATACATCCAAAACACAACGACATGGCTATGGAAATGACAAACTCCCATTTGGGACACAGACTACCTAAAGCACCACATAACAAACACACCTGTTAGGAAACAATTGCTGTAGTTTGGTGGCTGCTGGGGCTGGGAGTGGCTGGAGCGATGGGCTCCAAAGGGCCACAAGGACAGTGGAGGGTGATGGGTGGTTTTTTGGTAATAGTTTTCCGGTTGTATTTGTCTGCCTGTCCAAGTGAATAGAATCACACGCTTTGAATGGATACAGGTTATTACCTATAAATTATATTTCAAAAGGTGATAAAAAAGAAAGTAGAATATGGTTTTGTTCATAGTGACATGGCTTGTCTTAGCATGGGTGACATAGGCGATCTGTATACCTTTCAATTGAGGCTGTTTCTCCATCTGTGATCCCGATGTCCCGCTAATTACATTTAGAGCGCAGCATCAGAATTGATCTGTATGGCATGTTGTTTGCAATGTTGGATTGTATTTCTGAGACACAAAGATAATGTTGTATTTGTGAAGTTCGGGCATGAAAAAGAGAGACATTCTCCTGGGAAATGCTAATCAGTACATGCGCTGCCCAACGGAACACACGAGTTGCAACTTAGGAAGACCTCTTGAGGCAGGAGGAGGTCCTATTCAGACATTACTATGAATGAACATACCCACACAGTCAGTATTCTGATTGGTTAAAAATAAAGTGAAACTATTAACAAGATTCAGCTACGTATTTTGTCATAAAAGTGCAAGTTTTGGTTACTTCATTACATCTAATGGAGTTTTGTGTGAACGTTTATATATTAAAATATGCATTCTCATTAGAAGTCTATTCTCTTTTTTCTCTTTTATATTACAGGCAGAGAGCTATATTGCTCTTCTATTAGTAGATAAATTATATTACCTGTGAATTTCATTTCTGCATAATGAATCATTTATTCTAGAAAGGTGCTGGGCCTTTTGGCGTTGACACCTACTGATCAAGCAAGATCTGAAGACAATTTAAAATTACAGTTACGTGAACTTTTCCATTGCATGGGCCAATAAGTACATTTTTAAAAGCTAATTTGGGTCGATATTTGTATTAGTTACTTTTCTAAAGTCAATGGTTTGCAAGAGAACAGATTTAATACAGGACATTTACACATTACAACATTCACACACATGCACCAAATGCAGGAAGAGTGTAGAACATCTGTCTACACACTGGAGACCTGAAAGATCCAATCAAGGGCTGAGAGCCCACGGCACTGTCTCATGTAAGTCCATGCCTGCACTAAAAGGCTGACGAAATCTATGCTGGAGCCAGGGTACAACACTCACCATGGAGATGAAGAGCAGAGCTCCCCCAAAGCAAATAGCAGCCATCCCTGATGACGGCAAGGCCCCGAGCTTCTTCTGAGACAGGAACAGCAAGTTCCCTTTGGGAGAACCAGCCACAACAGGGCTTCTCCTGGGAAACAGCTGCCTCCTATCTTCTGCTCCCGTTCTCCTTTATGTTGTGTCGGCAACAACACTCAGGTGGATCCTCTACACCCAGAACCGCACCAGCCCAGTTAACTGGGCATTCCTGCTCACTTTGACCACAATAATAAGTCCACCGCACCATGGATTCACATCTTTATGTATTTGTCCATCCATTTGTCCATTTACGGAGGATCCTCCACTTCCAGTGGCATTGTTTCCTGATAAACCCATCATAAGTTGAAAATATCATCAGCCAAAAATGCATTTGGAGCCAGGCATGGTGGCACATGCCTCTAATCCCAGCACTCAGAAGGCTGAGGCAGGAAGATCGCTGTGAATTCAAGGCCACCCTGGGCTACATAGTGAGACCTTGTCTCAAAAAAATGCATTTAATACATCTAAATTACCAAGCATCATTGCTTCCTTGGTCTACTTTAAACATACTCAGAACACTCAGCCCACACTTGGTCTAAATCACCTACACAAAGTCTATTTTATAGTAAAGTGTTGACTACGTGAAAAAGAAAAATAACCCACTGGCAACACTGTCCAGGTCCCAGGACTGACTGGGGGTGAGAGAGGGGCCTGCTTGTCCCTGTCGCTGCCTATCAGTGGTCACATCTCACTAGCCTAGAAAGAGATCAAAGCTCAAAATTCAAAATATGCTTTCTACTGAATTACATATTACTTTCGTACTTTTGGAAAGGTGACAAATTGTAAATTAAACCACTGTCAGTTAAAGACTGTATACACACACACACACACACGCACACACGCTTCTCATCCACCCACCCATCTACCCACCCATCCATCCATATACCCATCCATACATATATATGTACATATAGGCATCCATCCATCTACCCACACACCCATCTGTCCATCCTTTTCTTTACTCTGTGAGCCTTTCTGACCACTTGCTCTGAGTTCCTCCCCCAGCCAGGGTAAAACAGGCCCTGCAGCACCCTCTCGTGAGCCGGAAAAGCCGGTCCCCTGTGTGACCCAGGACCAGGCCATTGGACGCACCCCGCCCCACACGCCTCCCACCCCATGAGTCTGTCGGGCTCACCTGCCTGAACAAGACCTCACTGGCTCACTGAAGGTGCTGCGGATGGGTCCCAATGCACCCCGCATGTGACCAGAGGCACGTGTCTAAGGAGCATGAGCCTGCAGTCAGGCAACATCACCTTTACTGGACGGGCTTGGAGGGCCAGTAGACACCCCAAAGTGGTTGGCTGGGGTGTCCCTCTGGGCAGAGGGAGCAGCATGTGCAAAGGCACACAAGTATGAAGCATCCCACACAACCAGACTTCTACAGGGACAGCTTAGACACCGTTCTGTCCCACTCTCTATTTTATAGGTATGGAAACTGAGGCTCAGGTGAAAGAGGTCACTTATCCGAGGACACACAGCAGTTTCCTCAAAGAGATATCCTGCCTCCCCCCCGCTGTAGAATGAACTGGGCAGCTTATTAAAGCTTAAGGTCCAGGGTTGGGCCTAGAGGTGCTGACTGTATTAATTTATCAGGACACGCTGCAGGGTAAGAGCTATTGATTGCTGTGTTAGTTTTACATATGAGAAATCTGAAGCAGAAAGGTGAAATAACTTGTCCCAGGCTGCACAGGAAGTGAGTGGTAGAGCTGGAAATTATACTCAGCCAGAGGCTGCAGAGCCCACCTTCTTAACCTATCACACTAGTTCATTTAACTTTTGAGGCTTATTGTCCTCCGTTTTCGACAATGTTACAGAAAGCACAGAGAAGTTAAGCAACTTGCTCAACATTGCACAGCTGACAACTGTGAAGCTAGGATCCAAATCCAGGATAGCCAGCTGCACTGACAAATAGTAAAAGCACCCAAACCCAAAAGCACAAGGAACGGGGTCATTACTGGGGAGCGGAGAGGGGCCTGGAGTCCTCCTTCCCACACCACCCAAGAATCCTTCCTCTAAATGCAGTGTCGTCCTGGGTTGCAGAAAGCAATGTCACCTGCCCTTTCTCGCTCTCTTCTCTGTTGCTTCATTAATCATCATTTGAATCCTGGTCTCCTTGAAAGCAGCAGGTCATCTTGGCAATCAGGAATCCTGCCAGCTGGACTCCAACCAAGTTCAGTCGTCTCGCTGACCGGGCAGAGCCCGCTGGTGTTGAAAGGCTCGGCCAGGGGAGGAGGCCAGCTCAGGAAAGCAAGCTGTGAACAGACAGATTGGCTTGCTCAGCTTCCCGCTCAGGAAAATGTATGAGCAGTGACATAAAAAACGGAGGCCCAACTAGGTCCTCGCGTGTCCTCCTCATTGGGGCCTGGCCGCCTCTCCACAAGTCTTCTGGGCTCTTCCTTCACAACTGTAGGCCAAAAAACAATACAAAACAAATTGTGTATCCACAAATCCTGCAAGTATTGCCCCATGGTGTTGAAAAAATTCGTGTCCTGTGACCTGTTAACATTGTTCTCATAATGGAAATGTCAGGTGGAGATTCTGTATATTTTTTTTATATAGAAACCAACTCAGACTGGGGCAAAATATTTTTAATTTTTCACGTCTCTGGCAAAACATGGACTGAGTTGCTTATGCTGTATTTATTTCACAGAGGTACAGAGCAATTTCCTTCTGTTGAAGAGCTACATGGCTGAATTGTAAGATACAAAAGGAGAAAATCTTATAAAATCCCTCCCATGCTTTAATCATTCTTTCTTTCCTTGCTTTCTGTATTTTGTGATCATTGTAAGATTGCAAGGTTTGAAATGTGTCCTAAGAGCATCACCCAGGCTCCCTTCCCATGATTCCTGTAGCACAGTTTGCACTCTGTGAAATTTAAGGCTTAAATAAATATTTATATTCTAAGAAGTAGGGAAGGATGGAAAAACTCACTCATCTCAGGTCCTAGAACGTGAGTCAGGTCCACTGAAAGCGGAAAAGATTTGAAAATAGTAATGTGGCTCTTAATGTATTTGGGGTCCCCGGTCCCATTAGAATTTGCAAGAAGGTGAGGGGTAAGCTCTTCCCACAAAAGTGGACCCACAATATTCAAGTAGAAGACAATATAGGATATGCAGTTTTAGGTGTGTCAGTCTGCTGTTGCTGCAATTGTGCCACATAACAAGTCATCCCTAAACTCAACGGCTGACAACAGTTATTCATTTTTCTTGCTCACAAGTGTACAAGTTGGTTTGAGTGTTACTGTTTTAGATTGTGGGTTGGCTGTGCTTGGCTCCAGCCTTTGGGACAGTTTGATTCTGCTCCCCCTGTCTGATTCTGAAGGGACGGCTGCTCTGTGAGGCGTGTTCTGTGTGTGGTGTGTTCTGTGTGTGGTAATGGCAGACTCTGACAGACAAGCTACACTCTGCAAACACTGCTCGAGGCTCCATCACACCCCATCTGTTCATGTTCCGTTGTATAGAGCAAGCCAAAAGGTCTAGCTCAAAGTCTGTAAGGCAGGAAAGTATACACTGCTCCAAAAGGGAGGGGAAAGGGAGTGAACATGGGAAGAACAATACTCCTGCTGAGTGAGTGCACAATCTTCCAGTGCTGATCAAACCAAGGGGCTCATGCACGGTAGACAAGTGCTCTACCACTGAGCGGCACCTCCCCAACACTCCCATTTGTTATCAGTGGGTTATGGCCCCTTTGATGTCTATCTGAGAGCACAGTTTAAGAACTGAATTAGAGTCTGAGTTTAATGTGGTGATTCTCAAACCTAAGCAAACCTACAAATCATCCAGGGAATTTGGTTTTAAATTCAGATCTGAGGCTATTCTCCTTTAGAGAGTGGTTTGGAGGATCTGGGCGAGCTCAGGAATCTTCATTTAAGCAGCCACTTCTCGTGGTGATTGGGATGGCCCAAGATCCAGACTTAGAGAATCGCTGGCCTGATGGTTCTAAGCGTGCATTCAGGCTCAGAGATGAGTTCAAATCCACGATAGATCCCAGCTCCAACCTTAGGGAAGTGGCTTTGTTTTCCTGAGTTTCAATTTTCTCCTCTATAAATTAGAGAAAATCATAATGTCGCTCATGGGATTGCTGGAAGGATTCAGATGATGAAGGCAAGACAATTCGCAGAGTGTCTGGGACACACTCCTTCATCACATCACCACCATCACCCTCATCAGAATTCGATGTCTCCCAGATTTGCAGTGTTTTTTTTACTATGAATCTTATATTTGCAGACTAGACTTCTTACCTCTTTTCTTGAACACCTACAGTGGGACGCTTTCTGCTCACAGCTCGGGTCTGTGTCCCAGCCGAAACTCACCCACCCCATCAGACAGTGACGCTCTGGGTTCCCGAGGGCAAGCTGGAGATGGACTTCCTGTAGCCTGAACCAAGTAGACCTTCGCCTCTAAAGTGCAGGGGGGTTGAGAGCTGTCAAGGGTGACTGACCAACACTGCAAAGGGCAACAGTGAGAGATAATTGTTTACTCCAGAGTTTAAAGCTCAAACCTCAGTGTCTCCTTTGCCTTTTGATACTCCTTTTATTGTGTGTGTGTGTGTGTGTGTGTGTGTGTGTTGCCGGGGATTGAACTCAGGGCCTTGTGCTTGCAAGGCAAGCACTCGAATCACTGAGCTAAATCCCCAGCCCTCCTTTGCCTTTTCTAACTTCCTGTCTGTTTTGATCTCTGGAGGGCTCCCGTGCTGCTTGGTTTTTATTTCCCTCTACAGTACTTATTTTTTTTCTTTCTCTCATTTCCTTTTCTCCCGTCTTTATGTTTTTCTCATTTTTTTTTTTTAACGTGTACCCTATTCTTCCTAACAGTCTCTGCTCTATCCCTTTCCCTTTCCTGGTGTGTCTGATACCTGATCCATGATGGATATTTGATGAATGAATTGCAAAGGTGTGAGAGAAAAGCCCTCTCCAATCTGAAACCAGCATGTTTCACAACTGGGCTCCTTCTGGGGTATCAAGTATATGGGTGAGCAAAAAAAAAAAAAAAAGGTGTATGAGTGACTGAACAGTGTCCCTTCAAAGCCAGCATAGGATCTGATCCAATCTCTCGCCTTTTAGAAATGCCACCTACTGCCCAGAATAACTGCCTTGCAACTCGTGTTTTCCCCATGTATGAAGTTCTCTTGCTTGAGCTGTCTTTGTCTGAACTGTGAAGCCCTTTTTATCTGCCGCCCCTTAAAGACACCATTGCTGACCTCCTGGGGCCCTGCCTCACCTGCGCACTCTGCTCAGCATCTCTGTCTCTGTGTCCCTCCCTGCCGCCTGGCCTGTGAATCTCAAGTTCAGGGGTCTTTCTGCCAAGGGCCAGACAGGCTTCATGGGCCACCTCGTGTCTGTCAGAAGAACTCCACTCTGCTGATGTCACGTGAAAGCAGCAGTAGGCAATAAAATCAGTTCTCTGGGTCCCTGGATTCCTCCGACTGTCTTGAAAATATTCCAAGAAAAATACTACATAGTAGTTGCTGACATGTACTAAGTTAGACCCGGGATGGCTGCATATGTACTGACACATACAGACTTTTTCATGTCATTATTTACTAAACAATACAGTACCCTATAAAAGTGTTTATCTTGTATCTGATATTATGAGCAATCTAGAGATAATTTAGAGGATGTGTGTAGATTCTATGCAAAAGGCTTTGCTACTTCTATAAGGGGCTTGAGCACCATGTACTTTGGTATCTGCTGGGAGTCCTGGACCCAAGACCACTGACGGATGACTTTAAGTAAATAAATGAGCACAGCTGTGTCCCAATAAAACCTTATTTACGAAAACAGAAGGTGAGTCCAATTTGGCTACCAGGTCAGAGGTGGCCATCTCCTGCTTTTGGCCTTAGCTTAGTTTAGACTTGGAATTAAGTGCCTGCTCTAGTATGTCTTAGTTCTGTGACCTTGGCCCGACCAATTGTGTATAGAACCTCAAGTTCAACCAAAATGGGGTTGGGCAAAGCAATGGATGAATCCTACGTGTCCTTCACAGGGAGTTTGGCATATAATCGCTCTGTAAGCACCACTTATTATCTAAAATTTGACTCCAAGATATTTATTTGCCCAACTTTTACTGCGCACCTACTATATGCAGACTCTGTTTTCCACAGCAATTTAGATTGTCAGGAAGATTTTAAAGATCATCTAGTCCAGAGGTTGAAAATTGGCAATGTGTCCTGAATCTTACCCACAGAGAAGTTCTTTTTCATTTCCCAGTGGTATGACTCTGGGCCAGTTATGGAACACCTCTGTGCCTCAGTTTCCTCATTTATAAAAGGAGGATGGAACCTACCTCACTGCCATGTTATGAGAAACAAATGGGTTTCTACATGCAAAGAGTTGGAATAGTGCCTGGAGTAAGTGTTCAATTGCACAAACTATTACAGTATTACTATTGTTCGTGTTATCATCAGCAATATTTTCAACAGCTTTCCCTTAGGTGGGACATGCACTTTCTGGTTTCCCTAAATTTTTTTTTTCCTCAATGCTGGGATGGAACCCAAGGCCTCATACATGTGCGGGGAAGACTGTACCACTGAGCCACCCCTGCCCTGCCCTGTTTTCCTAAATTAATTCAGCTCTTTGAACTCATTTACTTCACTTGCCTTTCCTCTGGAGGCATTTGATTTTTCCACCCCTGCTTAAGCCCAACCCCCATTTGTAGACAGAAAAAAAAAATCTGCAATCAGGACCTGTATGGGTGTGACTTGGGTAACCCCACTTAGGAAATCAGAGACAAAACTCAGTTGATTCCTGATTCTTTGTATTTACCTTCTAACCACAGCGGGCACATAGCTCATGTCAGCCACAAGCCACACTCCTTTCAAGTGAATTCCTCCCCCACGCCCATTTCCATGCTGGTTACCCAGGTGCCACTGCTGCTTCGCATTAAATTACTCCAACCCAAGGCTGAAAGCTGCAGCGGGCCTCCAGCCACATGGGCTGGGAAACCATCTAGGTGATATGGATTTCTACCCACACATACTTAATTGGGCTCATTGAGCTTAATGGAATATTATTTAAGGGGTAGGGAGTCAGGCTACAAGGAAAAATCTATGCTGCTCAATTGCCTTCCCGGTAAGAGTCCAGAGAGACATATCCAGAGAGAGCCTGATTTATTATAGAACCCTTTCTGTCAGAGAATCATTAAATGTCCGCCACAGATTGAAAGTCAGCACTGCGTGCCACGGAAGGGCATACAGGAAAGCCCATAAGCCAACCTTGATTCACCCTTGGATAGGAGGCAGAGGTGTGAACAGCCCGAAAATGGTAGGGACCATTAAAAAAAGTCACTCTTCTGTGCACTCAAGTTTATCTCAATAACAGTATGTTGCTTTCATCTGAAACATCTTCGATAATGGGGCCTTTCTTTGCTTCTGCCAGGTGGCTGTCCTCGGTGAAGGAGAAAAAAGCTCTTTGGGGAGATAAATCATGAAAAAATGGCGATGATGGTGACCTTGTGTGGAATTTCAGATTCGCCCCTTGATTTAGCTTAGGGAAAGCCTTCCCCCAGCAGTACTGTGCATGATGGCACTTGAAGGGTTTCCCTGTGGTCCAGAGGGCCCAGTAGTGCCCTCTGATTGTTTCAGGATACACACACAGCCGCTTTGCACAGAAGTACATTTACCATGCTATCGAGCTCCAACACCCAGCCTACGTCCCTTAAACTGACACTGTCAAAGGCGCGGATCATTTGGGTGCAGCTTGGTAATGCCAACCACCAGGACAGGGGAGGGGAAAAAGTGGGGTTTGGGGCAATTCTGTATTGACAGGGAGATCTGGAGGACCTGCGAGGCAGCAGAGGCTACCACAAGATTTTTCTTAGACACAGGAACAAGACCCAGCTCTTCTGTTACCAACATCCCTCTACTCACAGGGGATTCTGTTATATTTGTGGGTTTTTTTTGTCAGGGGGCTATATTTGTCTCTCCAAATTCCAAGAGGCAAGTACAGTACAGAGGTGAAAAGATCATAGACTGAATTCAGTTTGTCCTGGGTTCGAGTACCAGTCTCAACTCCCGCTTGCTAAATGACCCTGGGCACTGCTACAGTTTAGAGGAACTGTCCTCCTATAGCCCATGTGTTGGCCACTTTGTCTGCAGACTGGAATTGTTGGGGGGTGGAAATTTTGAGAGTTGGGGCCTGGTGGGAGGTCCTTGGTTACTGAGGTGTACCCTTAAAGAACGCCGTGTGACTTCTGTCTTTTCCTCCATCTTTTCTTTCTGCTTTTTAACTCATGATGTAAGTGGTCTGCTCTACCATGCACACCCCGCTCCCCTGCATGATGTGCTCCCTCTGCCAGAGATCCAAAGTTTCTGCCCAATTCGGGACTAGAACCTCCAGAACCAAGAACCAAGATGAACCAGCTCTGAGCAGGGTCCCAAGAGTGCACTGGGTCTTGCTTTGACGCAGGAGAACGTCACTGGTTTATCTTCCCTCTCATACAGCACGTGACTGTGAGGCCCACAGGCTTGACCTGGAGCCCCAGCTGGAGTCTTGGGTCCCTGTCTGTCCTTGCAGATGGCTCCCACCTATGACCTCTCCTCTCTGGGCCTGTATTTCCTCTGCCACTCACAAAGACTCATGCCTGCTCTCCTACATCAAACACAAATTATGAGGCTCCAGCGAGCTACAAAAGGTAAAATCAGGCTATGGCTTTAATGGACTTTAGAGCCTTAGCCAGCCCATTCTGTAATTGATACACAGAGAAACTGAGACCCAGAGAGAGTCAGTGACCACCACAAGGTTACACAGCTAACACCCAAATCAAGTGTCCTCATGCTTTCTGTTTAAAAAAAAGTTGGAAAGGTTCTGGAAAGTTAAAAGCCTTGTACAAGGAGACGCAATGATAAAGTCCTAGTCTTAAAACTAGTCCCCAGATCTCGAGGTTGAGAGATGTTGGCAAATCCAGGAAGAGTTGGTCATTGAGGGAACTTTGGGGCTAAAAGGGCTGGGGCGAGAGGGATGACAAGATGGGGCTAGAGGACTGGCAATGGCCAGCTCAGAGAGCACATGCTGGGTTGTGACCAGGCAGTCAGCAGCCCAGGGTGTTGGCTGTATCCACAGCTTCTAGATCTGGACTCCGTGGCTCAATGTCTAGCACCTCCCAGGACGAGACATCGGGCAGGTTACCCACTCATCCTGTGCTTCTGTTTCCTTGTCCGTAACTGGACCATCCTGTGCTTGCTGCTCAGAAGTGTTGAGATGATTAAATGAGAGAATATGTGATGCTTGCTCAGCCCAGGTTGTGGCATGTTGTGTTTGAAATTACTGCTTCAGGTCCCTAGATGGCTCCGATGCACATGTTTCACACTGAAGGAAAATGAGGCACACGACAGTGGCAAAACCTCTTAGGAGTCAGTGACCT
>PVJO010025066.1:0-23241 GCA_004026905.1 Hystrix cristata | reverse complement strand
CCGCTCTCCTGCCCTGGGATCGGCGCAGCTCGCCGCCCGGGCGGTGAACACACCAACAACCGCGCGGAATCCCGAGCGCCGGGCTGCGCGGCGGCGACGACACCGAGCCGGCCACTGCGCGCTCGCGCGGTCCCGCAGAGGCCAGGAGGACCGGGGACCCCGCCCGCGCCCCGCGCCCCTCGCCCCGCGCCCCGCGCCCCTCACCCCGCGCCTCCGGCGGCGCCAGCAGCAGCAGCAGCACCAGCAGCAGCAGCGGCGGGGCGCCCAGCGCTCCTCGGCCGCCCGGCGGGCCCCTGCTCCCGGCCATCAGAGCCCGCGCCGGGCGCAGCCTCCGTACGCCTCCGCCGCCGGTCCCGGCCCGCAGCCGGCCGCACCTGAAGCCCGCAGGTGCGCTGGGCGGCCCGGACGGGACGGCGCCCGGCGCGCGGCTGCCTGGAGGCGGGCTGATCCGGCGCAGGCCGGCTGGTCCCTCTGGGTCGCGCCGGCCCCTCGGAGACCTTTCTCTCGGGCGAGAAGGCGAGGGGGAGGGTCAGTAAAGACACACCCGCCGGGGCCTGCGTTTCCGGGACGGCCGCAGCGGGTGCGGGCGACTCCCTTCCAGTGGCGAGCTGCGGCCACCCAAGCCGAACGGTGGTTTCTTCCCCAGACCCAGCCCGCGTTTACTCTGTGAGTGGAGCCTGGGATCTTTCCATGAAGGTAACGGTGGAATTACACATTCGAGGGCCCAAAAGCAGAGAGAAAATATTTAATTCGTTGAGCTTTAAATGGGTGCTTATGAAATGTGACACCCCTGAGCAATTCACTTCTGTTAAAAAATTCCACAGACGCTCCTCAACTTATAATGGCTTTATATTTACAGTGAGTTTATGCTTAAGAAACCCATTGTAAGTTGGAAATATTACAAGTAGAATATGCATTTAAACATCTAGCCTACAAAGGTCATAATTGAACAACGTAAGTGCGTACACTGTAAAGTATTAGTTATTTCTCCTTGTCAGCTTAGGTCCTGGGAAATGTGGCTTGCTGCCTAGGATGAGATCAAAATTCAAAATGTCAAGTGTGATTTCTACTGAATATATTATCACTTTTACACCATACAATTCAAAAAAGGTGGCTTTGTGGGTTTAGGGTCAAATCCGCCGTACATTGGGGGCAATCTGTATTTTGAGTTGCATTTGCAGATCTCACAATAAAGTTTAATATGTTATTTACTTTTTTTTTTACAGTATGTAGCTATATTTCTGCTTATGTAATTCTACATCCCAACCAGCCACAGCCGCACAATAGTTCTTTGTATGCCCATCTACACTAAAAGCTGAATAGATGTGATTTTCCCTCATGTTAATGTGTTGTTTTATTTATCACATCCTAGTTGCAGGTTATGTGATGTGGTTATTTGTTTAAATGTCACCAATTATCCATATAAAAGTAATACCTAAGATCTTATACAAAAGACAATCATGGCAAAACAGTTAATTTTGTATAAATCTGAGTTCTTTGTCTCATGAAATTGAAGAATAAAATCATGGACAAAGGAAGGAGTTTAGGAGGGTGCTTTTTTGGAAACAGTAAAAAGAAAAAAGCTCTTGGTGGAGCTTCTATCCCAAGAGGGGACCGTAATCCAACTAACTTGTTTTCTTTGTTTTGTTCTTATATAGTCAAGTCTCCACACTTGTTTAAAACAGGTGGCTTTGTGGGTTTAGGGTTAAATTAGTGATTTAGCTGGTTTACAGAAACCCAGCAGGAGGTTAGGGAGGAGCTGTCAACTAATTCAGCATACCTTCTTCCTGAGGGGAAAGGTCTTAACTCTCATCTTAGTTAAACTTTTTTCCTTTGTTCTTTTTTTAATTTTTTCATTAGTGCATGTTTGCAGTACATGCAATTTACACTCATTTTGCGATGTGGGTACATGTATGTAATACACTTAATTCTTTTTTTAAATCCCCTTCCCCTTACCTCTTGTCTCATCCCTCCTCCTCTAAATCCCATTTCCCCATTTTCATTCTTATTGCTATCATTGGTCTTAGCTCCTGTTTATTACATACAATGTTTACATTCATTTAGGTTATCTGGTTCCTGTACATGGCACATGTTTATTCTATTTATTTCCCCTTCCTTTCTTCTTTTCCTCTAGCCCTTATTCTCTTGGACCCCTTCCCATTTGCAGAAGGTCTACTCCCTTGCCTCCTTCTATCCATCCTTTATTGTATTCTTTCTTTGTATTTTGCCTTATTCAAATGAGAGATACCATATGATATTTAAAATAGTTTGTCTGGTTTATTTCACTCAACATTGTATTTTCCAGGTGTATCCATTTGCCTACAAATGTCTCAAATTTGTCCTTCTTTATAGCTGAGTAATACTCCATTATGATAAATACCACATTTTCTTTATCCAGTCATCTGTTGATGGATATGCAGTCTGCTTCCAGAATTTAGCTATTACAAATTGTGCTGGTATAAATATTATTATACATGTATCACTGTAGTATGATGTCTTTAGCTGTTTGGAGAAGATACCTAGAAGGGACATAGCTGGGTCTTATAAAATTTCTAGTTTTAGTGCTTTGAGAAATCTCCGTGCTGATTTCCATAACAGTTGTACTAGTTTACATTCCTACCAACGATGGAGGAGGGTTCCTTTTTCACCACAGCCACGCCAGCATTTGTTATTGGCTGATTTCTTGATGTTTGCCATTCTTTCCGGAGTGCGATGAAATCTTAGTGTCGTTTTAATTTGCATTTCTTTAATGGCTGGAGATGTTGAACACTTTTTCATATGTTCCTTGGCCATTTGTACCTCTTCCTCTGAGAAACATCTATTCATTTCACTTGCCCAGTTCTTGATTTGGTTTTTTGTTTTAAGTGGTCTATGTTTTTTCAAGTTTTTTGTGTTTTCTTTTACATTTCTATGCTTGGCTATCTGATTGAATTAGCTCTTAACCTAGTGGACTGGTTTCTTGTTATCTTAGGCTTCTCCCTGTTACAGTGGCGGGTGAGTGGGGTGGGAGACATGACAATGAGGAGGATTTGCCATTGTCCAAGTGAGATTTAATGATTATGGCTGGGTTGTTAAGTGAACAGTTAAGAAAGATCTTAGAGATGGAATGGTCAGGACTTTCTCATGCTTTGGTTGCTTTATTAAAGTTGGTGGTAAGAAAAAGAGAAATCAAGAGGGAGTCCTGAGATTAAAAATAAATGATGCTGCTATTTACTGAAGTAAGAAATATGGAGGAGAAACAAATTTACAGCAATTCCTAATAGAAATTGAAGGATGAAGCTGGGTATAATGGTGCACGCTTGCAATCATAGCACTCAGGAGGCTGAGTCAGAAGGATTGCCACTGGGTCAAGGCCAGCCTGAACTGCATAGTGAGACTATCTTTAAAAAAAAAATTGAGAGAAAAGGGGTGTGTAATAGGCTAAATAATGCCCTCCCAAAGATGTCCACATGCCCTCCCCAAAACTTGTGTTATCTTTTACAGCAAAAAAAGATTTAACAGATGTGGTTAAATCAAGAATGGAGACATCATCTTGGATTGTCCAGGCGGGCTTGATATAATCACAAGGATCCTTATAAGAGGAAGACAGTTGTCTTACTTTCTCATCCCTGGGACGAATACCCAACACTCACAACTCTAAGGAGGAAAGGTTTGTTTTGGCTTAGTTTGTAGAGGTTTCACTCCATAGTTGGCTGGCTCCAAGGCAGGGCAGCATGGCAGAAGAGAAACAGTCCGTGGCAGAGCAGGCAGGAAGCAGCAAGCAGCAAGCTTTCCTTTCTCTTTGACCCTAATCAAGCTTATTGGATGGTGCCACCCACACCCAGTGTGGGACTCCCATTATCCCTACCCAGAACTATGCTAAACCAATCAGTGGATTGATTTAGTTGTCACACACCCTAGATCCACCCACCTCTGAAAAGCCCCACCTGTGAGTGCATGAGGCTTTGGGGGGACATCTAGATCTAAACCCTAACAGCAGTAGAGATCTGAGTGTTACCACCTTGCACCGAGAAACATCGGCTACCTCTAGTAGCTGGAAGAGGCAAGAAAGAGATTCTTACCTTGGGCTCTCAAAAGGGATCAGTACAGTCAGCAATTGGCTTTAGCCCTGTAAAACTTATTTGGGCTTCTGACTTCTAGAATTATAGAACAATAAATTTGTGTTTTTTAAGCCACAGGCAATAATTTGTTACAGAAGAAATAGGAAACTAATGGGAGAGAAGGGACAGTTTCACCACGAAAGAACATCAAAGGTGTTTGTTCATTTATAAACTGAGAGGGACTTGAGTATGAGACAGACAGTATTTAGCAAAGGCTAGGCACTGTGGGAATGTTTAGGAAAAGGCTGAGAACGTAGATAATTTGTTGATTATGGCTGAATTTCCAGAGATATACACCAATAGCACTCTTGACCAAGAGACTGGATGAGAGATCTTCAAAATCATGGAAACTGATGAGACAGTCAAGGAAGAACATGTTGTAAAAACAAAAGGAAGATTAGAATGGAAACAAAGGATTCACATTCATGCAGGGGTGTTTAACCTCTTTGTGTGTCATGTATACCTCTTTGCCTCGCTGCCCAAGCTTATGCATCCCTCCTTAGAAGTATTATTTTAATGCACAAAGTGTATAGACGTTCAGAGAAAACCTGTTATATTTAAGTACAGTTCTAATCATGGACCTTTGGAAATCTACAGCATGAAGACAAGAACCCTGAATATACACATTGGGAGAAACCAGTCTGTTGTTTTGAACGCTGCTGTTGAAGTGAGCTGTGTGGAGACTGGGGTAATTCCAAATATCAAAGGTATTATAGCAGACATTTCAGTAAATGCATTAGCTGTTTTCTTCTGTATGCATAAATGTGACTCGGTGGGATAAAATGCTCAAGGTAAAACCGCTCTCTCCTCAGTGCAGCCGCGTTCACTGATGGAGACCCATGTGCACATGGTCAAGCAAACCTGCACCACAAGGCCGCAGCTTTAGCTTACACAGCGTGCCTGAACACTGCCTCAAGCCATCTGTTTCTCTTTGCCAGTCTCAGCTCCTTCCATCCCCTCACTCGCTGAGAAAAGGTAGTATTCTAAAGGCTTAGAGTATTTTTTATTTTTTTTAAGCATTAACATTTTGTTTTCTTTTCCTGCTTTTTTTTAATTACATGTTTGTGACACAGAATGAGTACCTTCATTGTGCAGAATTGGCACATATACTCATCACATCTTAATCCTTTTTACTCCCTCTTCGCCCCCTCCTGTGTCCCTCGTATTTCTTATTTTTCATTAGGTTCTCTTTCAAGACTCTCTTGTAAGAAGTAACTACTTTGACCCTTCCACTCATCACACTTCCTTTTTAATACACCTGGTGCCCTTCTTTCGAGGAGCTGATATCCTTTCTTGTATTCCCGACACAGTGGTGGAAGCAGCAGGCAGCTTGTAGTAGGCTGTTGAAAAGGGATTAGAAGGTTCAATTCTCCAAGTTTATATCAGATGCTCTCAGAAGAGGCCACTCGTTCCCGCTTCATTTTGCACTCATCTTCTGTCATCTGCTTTCTCCCCTCGTTCCTTGAAGGTTTTAGCTCCTGCCTGGCGTCCACCCTGTCCGCTACTGCCCCGTGGTGAGTGCAAGACTCACAGCGATGAAATTTTCACATAACTGAAAATTGTGTGAGTACCTACGCCACAAGGACCACATCATGCCTTTCACGGTCTCTATCTCTTCTTTGCAAACAATCATGTCCCACCCACTACTCTGACCCTGATACTCGTGTCCGCACCCTGACGCTTATCCCCATAACCACAACCTCTCTGTAATTTCAGCTGCCCCTCTCTGCATTTCCAACCCTGTCCTTCTAACACGCTCCCCCATCCTGACTCCCCTGTCTGTGTGTCTCTCAGTACCTGCAACCCACTGATCTTACCACTTCTTCCAGTCCCTCACCGCCAAACTTACCAGGTTGAATTCTATGCTCTACCATGATAATCACTGTCTTGTACATACTCTCAGTAGGTGGGCCATTCTCTCATTTTCTAACATTCACTGGACAAAGCAGCACTCTTGGTTAGATTCAGTTCTCCACAAAGCTGAATGTGGCTGGGAAAAAAAAACGTATTGACAATGACTAGTCTTATTTTCATGACAACTCATTGCAAATGGACTATTGTCATTTTTCCTGGTATTCCCCTTATTCTTTAGTCCATTTATTCTTCCATTTTCCTACACAACTATCCCATAGTTTGATTGAACTTTGATTGAACTCTCTTAGATAACTATTTCATATTTTTATTTTGACTGAACTTTTGATTTGATTGAACTTTGAACTCCTACATCATTCTTAATCTCTACAGCTTTGTTTCTTTTTATTGCTGAGAAAAATAGAAGCAATCAAAGACAACTTCCAGAATCTTCCATCCTCATTCTATCCAAATACCCATGTTTGGCTTATAAAGCCTCCTTATTGCTCCTGTTAGTATATACGTACTGTTCACTTCCTTGTGTGAGGAGAACTTCTTCACTCCTGTACGAGATTCAGTCCGGTCTCACTTCCTCAGGGATGTCCATTCAAGATCTCGTTCTATTTCTCCAACATCCTCATTTTTCCCTTTGCGCTGGATTTTACCACCAGTGTAACAAGTTACTTTGCAAACACAGCAGGTGGTTCAACTTTTTTCCCCACTAAATTTTCCTTTGCTCTGAGCACTCATTGCCCAGGTTTCTATTTACATGGCTATCTTCTCACCTCTTTGTATCCTTTTGCTTAAATATAACCACAACGAAGCCTGCCTTAGCCACTGGTTAGAACTGCAATCTAGTACGGGTAGAAACAGTGGAATTGAGGGAGTCACTCCCTTCCCTTCATTTAATTCTAACCTGCACTCTTGGTTAGTCCTGCTTCCACTGTCCTTAGAGAGGTAGAAAATAAAGAACAAAAAACTCAGGGGAGGGCTGGGGATTTAGCTCAGTGATTAGAGTGCTTGCCTGGCAAGCACAAGGGCCTGAGTTCGATCCCCAGCACCGGAAAAACAAAACAAAACAAAAAAAACCCAGGAGATTGCTGATGCTCTAGGTGAGAGCACCTTCTCCCTACTCCCATCTCATTGAAGGTTCACAAATATGCACTACTTGTCATAAACATAACTAAAATCAGAGTGCATTCTGGGACCAGTGTGTATGTTGAGAGCCCCTAAGATAACACAGTGCCCCATTCATGGTTCTTGTCAGTCACACCTAGAGATTCAGGGGAAGGCACCTGGACTGAGGTGCATATTCATTAAATTCTGAAAGCGTGCTGTTACTGTTTCTGTGTGCTGGGACCTGTGTGCAGTGTTTTTATTTTTCTGCTACCCCAACACCTTTTTCTGTCCGTGTTGTATCTTTTGTAGGCACAGACTTGCCCTGAGCACAACTTCCTGTGATCTTCACTAAATGTACCTGCTTGCCACTTGCTACAGGCTGTACACTTGGCAATTCTTTCCTTATTGTACACAAGAGCCTGGACTATATCTACCCCTTCCTGGTAACATTTCTTGGTGACAGCCTGCCAGGAAGGATACTGATAGACATTGGCAGAGATCACCAGCCAGGAACCAAAAGAAGCCAGTTGGGGAAAAAAGGTGACTTCCAGCTTGCTGAGGAGGCCCTCTCTCTTCCCCTTTTCTAGGAATATGGGACAGATTCCTGGGACAAGCATCTGACCACTTTACTGTTTGGAGATGCCCGGATTGTGGAGTGAAAGTCTTCTACCTTTGAGGGAGGTAGGAGGACCCCAGCGGATCGGTTGGGCTTATGTTTTGCTGTTGGTCCATGCAAAGTGGGTCAGCAGCTGTGACTCCCCAGCCTCTGCTGATGGCCCTGAGCCGAGCAGATTGGAGCAGGCTGCTGGCAGGTGAGTGCCCTGGCTTTGGCATAGCTGCCAGAAACAGGAGACCAGGCAACATGGCCCCCGCCTGCTAGAAAAGCTGCTTTTCTTTGTGTACTGCTTGGCAATGTGCCCTGGGCTTGGGCAGCCACCTGCTTAGTGCCAAGGGTGTCACCATGAGTGCTTTTCATGAGTCTCTTTCCTTCCTTCTCTCTAGGGGACTTCTGAGTCCCCCACACCAGGCTTTCATCTGTCAGAGTATTCAAATTATTTGGTTTTTAGTGCTGACCAACTGAGGGAAACAGAGTTGAGAACTGTAGTGCTTTCCCATGCCACAACAGTAAAGTTTGTTCTTTTTCAAAGGGTTTTTGCCCCCAGGCTGCAGCTGCTGGTAGAGCAGGCTCTGGCTGAGTTGTTTCTCTGGGTCCTAAAGCCCTCCTGTAGCTGTTTCCTCCGGGGTTACTCCTCTAATGCTAGTTTTTTCTCTCCTTTTCACTGGATTTTGCTTTTGTTGTGATAATGGTGGCTTTAAATTTATGCCCCTATCCAAAAAGATTTGTAACTCGCATATGCTGACTGAATTTACGTCATGCCTAAATTTTATTCTGAGATTTTTGTCACCAGATAAGTATACTTGATCTAGTGAGATGAGGTCTTTCGGGAGTGATCTTAGTCCCTGCTCTTAGACTGCCAGTTAGTGGGATATCACCTATGGAATTGCCTATTTCTGAGTCAGAAGGCACTGAGCCACATCTGTGGGGGAATTATCAGAGTTTGGGGGTTCTGTTGAGCAAAGTGATTGCTGCTCCTCCCTGAACAGGATATTAGGGGTGATTTTAGAATCGCTAGGAGACATCCAGCCAATAAGGCATCCCAATTCTGGACTCTGTGTCTGGACTCTTTGTGGACATAGGGGAGATTCTAAGGTTGAAAAGGAAAAGTGACATACTAGCCCACACAGGTCTGGAGGTGTCCAGCCCCCAGGGCATTCAGCTTTGTCAGGGGAAGCTTTGAACTTCGATAAGAGCTGAAATGGGTTATAGATTACCTGGACGGGGAGAGGCTCTATAAGGTTTCTGTGACCTAATCCTGAGAAATCCAGCATTACCAGTTCAGCTTGAGGCTGAGAGGCTCAGGAACCTTTAGGAGATGGCCTTCAGGTGGCCACTACAGACATGACTAGGTTATGTTCCTGCAATCAGATCATTAAATGAATGGTCACCAAATGAGGAATTGTATATAGTATGAACTTCACAATATTCAGACCAAAGGAATGGTCAAAGGAAATTCCAGCTTGATGGCTTTGCTTTTATTTGCATAACTCTTACATGCGGTACTGTAATTTATAACAGAACATCAAACTACAGTACTCTACTGTACAGTACAATCAGCAGAAATTATAGAACTGTACTGTAGAAGAAGCTGCCATAAGGCTGCCCTGTCACTTATGTTCCAGTGTCGTAGGTCTGAGTGGCAGGTCATCACTCTGAACAGTTGTTAAACAGGTAGATTGCTAAACGAGAAATACCTGCAATGAGTTAAGCATAGGCCTGCTGGGTTCCTACAACCTCACCATCAGGAGATGCCCAGCCAGGTTCCCACAGGTAATCAGCTAACTGCTGCATTATTGGGGCCCCAAGAGGAGCCTAAATGGGGGTGGAGAACCTAAACAAACGTTATACATCAAAACCGTCTCAGTGGCTATGTGACAAGGAATGTCCAAACCTGTGAACTATGATAAGCTCAGGTCTATTAGTCAAGGTCCTAATGAGAATCTAGTTGCTTTTCAGCTCCATTTTGAAGAGGGATTCCATAAATACACTAACTTAGATTCTGAGTTTACAGAAGGTCACATTCCTCTAAGGCTGTATTTTATTAGTCAGCTCCAGATATTAGGAAAAAGCCCCAGACACTCCAACTGAACCCACAAGTCAAAATAAGTCAATTGGTTGACGTAGCTTATTCAGTCTTTAATAACCGTGATGAGGTAGAGGATAAATGAGAGTTGAGTAAGGAAAAGAGCCAGGCTAAAGCCACACTTGTCCTATTTGATAAGGCTCAGGATAAAGCCTGCAGTGCAAATGGAAACCGAGGTAATTCACAGATGGACAGAAGCAAGCAGAGTGCTTCAAGTGCAAGTACTCGGGGCACTGGGCAAAGGAATGCCCCCGGAAACTGTCTAACACTCTCTGGGCCTGTCAGAACACGGAAGGAGACCCATGGCGTTGGAAGAGGGATCGCCTTCATTTCCAGAGAGGGAGGAGGGCACCCTTCACCACGGTGGCCAACGAGGAAGGCCTGTACAGCAAATGAGGGTGCCTGAGGCAGCCTACACGGCACCCACACAAAAATATTCCAGTTAATTTGCAGAAGCCTCAGGTGGCTCTAGATGTCGCAGGCAAACAAATTACATTTCTTCGAGTTATTGGGATGACCCACCAGTTCTAGTTTCTTTTTGGGATAAGCTTTCATCCCGTTCTAAAGTTGTGGACCTTGAAGGAGTCAGCCCACCAGCTTTCTTTACCCCAACTCTGAACTGCCAGTTGGAAGATTTCCTTTTCCAAGCAGCCTTTACAGTGACACCAGAGTGCCCCACACCAGTACAGGACTGGAAGAAACATACTTTTCCTGCTCAGGGCCACTCTGACATTTAAACCTCTGGCAACCCGTGTCCTAGTTGCTAGGGACCCAGCCAGCCTGACCCCATGGGGCCTGATGTGTCTGCCGGGAGTTGATTCCCAAGGATGGTGTGACAGCACCCTGAGGAAGGCTGTGAGGCCACTCTGGGAGTCGTTCAGCTGAAGGACCTTAATCTGTATGGTCACAGAAGACAGTATTACCTTATGAAAGAAGCTAGGCAGGGGTTAAAGCCTCTAATTGGTAAATTTTTGGCTACAGGGTTCCTGGTGCCATGCTAGTCCCCATATAATTCACTCCTTTTACCAGTAGTCAAGCTATCAGAAGAATATCCCCTAGTATAAGACCTCAGAACCATCAGTGAGGCTCTGGATAAAATGGACTATTCACCCATTAGTAACCGGCCCACACAACCTCTTAGCACAGATCCCGGGAGACACTAAATGGCTACATCTCCTTAAATTCAGAGATGCCTTCTTCTCTACCCTTGTGCATCCTAACTCCTAATACTTGCTTGTCTTTGAATGAGAAGACCCCCAAACAAGACTTTGCCAATAGTATGCTTGGACTGTCTTGCCTCACTGTTTTAGAGATACCCGCCACTTGTTTACATGGCCTTCAGCTCAAGACCTGTGAGTTTTAAAGTTCAAAAAGTGAGGCTTAGTACACTGCATTGATGGCCTCCTCATTTGTAGCCCCACTAAGAGGGTTATCTGACAGAAACACCATTAGGATTCTCAATTTGTTTTTCTTTTTTTTAGCAAAAAGGGGTTACAAGGTGTCGCAACATAAGGCCCAGATTCCTTAACAAAAGGTGACATATCTGGGATACATTTTAACTCCAGGACAGTGACAGCTGTCCCCAAGGAGAACAGAGGCAATTTGTCATCCAGGTCCTCCAGAATATAAACAACAGCTCAGGACCATCTTGGGAACAGCAGGCTTCAGCCACAAAGGGATACCCCATTTTGGAGTAATAGCCAAACTCCTATATGAGTTGACTCAAGGACCAGACACTAAACCCTTGAAATGGACAGTGGCCACTCAAGGGACTTTAAAACTTTGAAATGGGCCCTGATGTAGGCCCCAGCTTTAGGGATTCCAGATCTTACTAATCCTTTCTCCCTTGTCATGGCTGAGAAACAAGGAGTAGCCACGGGAGTGTTAACTCAGTGTCTGGGCTGGTAATACTGACCAGTTACCTATTTTTCCAAGCTACTAGATGCAGTAACACAGGTCTAGCCTAGCTGCCTGTGACCAGTAGCCACTATGGCACTCTTAGGCCAAAAAGCTTCTACGATAACCCTGGGACAAAAGCTCTTAGTTCTAACCCCACATCAAGTTAAAGCTCTGTTAGGACTCAAGGAACATTTGTGGATGACTAGAAAAAGCCTCACTAAATATCAGGCCGTTCTTACTGAAAACCCAGGTGTTTCTCTTCAGTCTTACACTGTTTTAAACCCAGCCACCCTCTGCCCAGCTAACCAACAGATAGGACATGAGTGTGAACAGACCATCACCCAGAATTATACCAGCTGCCGCAGTGTGAGAGACCAGCCACTGACAGAGGTGGCTAGCATGTGGTTCAGTGCTGGCAGCAGTATCAAAAAGGATGGCATTAAGAGGGCATTATTTCATAGTCAGCCCTAGCTACGTCATTGAGGCAGGAGGACTCCCTCCTGGGACTTCTGCCCAAAAGGCAAAACTTGTTGCCCTCACCCAGACTCTCCAACTTGCCCAGGGCAAGAGGGTCAATATATACTGACTTAAAGGATCCCTTTCTGGTCCTGAATGCACATGTGACCATCTGAAAAGAAAGAGGGTTTTTGACTAGTCACCAATCTCCAATAAAAGTTGGACCAGAGATCCTCAGTTTCCTTGAGTGAGTAAATCTCTCCAGTGAGGCAGCGGTTTTCCATTGCTGGGGACATCAAGCCTCCTTGGACCCTGTCTCCTAGGGAAATTCTAAAGCGGATTTCACTGCTGAACAGGCTACTCTCCAATATGATCCTGGCCCATCAATACCTCTATCCATAGTCCCATTCCAGGACCTTGACTTAGAACCAGGATACCCTATACAAGAGCTTCAAATGATTCATAGTGAGGCAGGAGTTCAAAAGAGCCAATGAGGGTATATGGGGCCCTGACTATTCTTGCCACAATGAGTGCAGTGGAAAGTCATTAAGTCCTTACGTAATACCTTCCACCTAGGGTGAGCTGTCACCCCTGCTGTGGCACATGGACTCTTTCTAGGGCCTGGAGTCCATAGCATTGTAACCCAGGTCTTGTCTGTGCCCTCCACAATCCACAGACTCATCTACCCCTTTGTCTGAGCTGGTACAAAGGAGTGAGTCTTCCCCTGGAGAAGACTGGCAAATAAACTTCCCCCCATGCCCATGTGTAAGGGGTGGACACACCTCTTGGTGTGCATTGAGATACCTTCACTGGGTGAATGGACGGAAGCCTTCCCCACCAGGTCAGAACAGGCCTGGGAGGTGCTAAATGTCCTCCTTAAAGAAGTGATTCCTAGGTTTGGTCAGCCTAGGTTTATCCAAAGTGATAATTCACCTCACAAATCACACAGGGCATTGCTAAAGCACTGGGAATTGAGTATCATCTCCACACTGCGTGGGAACCCCTGTCAGCAGGGAAGGTTGAGAGAGCCAATTAGACCCTCAAGTGAACCTTAGCCAAGTTGTGTCAAGAAACCCACTTCGGGTTAGATCTCCTTCCAGCTGCCTTAAGGAGGCTTTGTGTGCTCCCCCCAAACCAAACAATAGTCCATTTGAAATGCTTTATGGGAGACCTTTTCTGACACCTGACTTAGTAACTGACATTGAAACTTCTGCGTGTGACCTATCTGGGAACTATCCAACGGGCCCTCCAGGAATATGGAACTAAGATTCTTTTTATTTGTTTATTTGTTTGTTTGTTTGTTTTTTACCAAGACCGTGTATTGGTGCATGGCATACATAATGATCACATTCATCGTGGTTATTTTGTACCTGTACATGATGTATCTTGGTTTCTCCCCCTCTTCCCCTCCCCTCCCTTCCGCTCCCCCACCCTTCGCTCTGGTATGTTTTCAGTTCTTCTGGGAAGATACCAAGCAGAGCAAAAGCTGGGTCAAATGAAACCTCTCTGTAGTTTTTTGAAGCATTTCCATAGTGATTTCCACAGTGGTTGGAGCAGTCTATATTTCCACCAACAATGGAGGTTGGTACCTTTTTCCCCTGCAGCCCCGCCAACAGTTGTTGTTGGTTGATTTCTTGATAATAGCTGTTCTTTCTGGAGTGAGATGGAATCTTAGCATTGTTTTGATTTGCATCTCTCAAATGACCAGTGATGTTGAACACTTTTTCATTTATTTATTTGCCATTTTCATTTCTTCATCTGAGACATGTTTATTCATTTCAGATGCCCATTTTTGGATTAGGTCTTTAAATTTGGGGAGTTTGATTTTTTTGAGTTCTTTATATATTCTAAATGTCAGACCTTTGTCTGAGGGACAGCTGGCAAAATTTTTTTCCCAGTCTGTGGGTTTTTGTCCCGCTTTTTTAGTGATTTCTTCTGCTGTGCAAAAGACTTTTAATAGGATGTGGTCCCAAGCATTGATTCTTTGTATTATTTCCTGTGCAGTCTGGGTTCTGGTCATAAATTTTTTTCCTACCCCCTGCCTTCAAGAGTTCTTCCTATTCTATTCTCCAGTATATTTAGTGTTTCTGTTTTAATATTTAGATCTTTGACCCACTTTGATTTTAGTTTAGTACATGATGAGAGACATGTATCTAGTTTCAGTTTTCGGCATGTGACAAGCCAATTTTTCCAGCACCACCCAGTTGTTAAAGAGGCTATTTGAGTGTGTTTGGAGTTGTTTCTTCATCTTCTATCCGTTCCACTGATACTCGGGTCTGTCTTTTTGCCAGTACCATGCTTTTTTTAATCACAGTAGCTTTATAGTATAGTTTCAGGTCAGGGATTGTGATGCCCCCTGCCTTGCTCCTGTTGCTCAGGATTGTGTTTGCTATTCTTGGTCTCTTCTGGTTCCAGATGAAATTTATGATTGCCTTTTCTAATTCTGTGAAGAACGTTAATGGTATTTTGATTGGAATTGTGTTAAATCTGTATAGTAACTTAGGAAGTATGGCCATTTTCACTATGTTGCTTCTTCCTACCCAAGAACACAGTATATCTTTCCATTTTCTGATATCACTTTCAATTTCCTTTTTTAGAGCACTGTAGTTTTTAATGTAAAGATCTTTTACTTGCTTTGTTAGATTCCTAAGTATTTCTTTTTTTTAAATATGATTGTGAAAGGTATATCTTCTGTTATTTCTTTCTCAGTGAGTTTGCTATTTGTATATAGTAATGCTATTGACTTTTGGGTGTTGACTTTGTATCCAGCTACTCAACTGAATTTAGTTATTAAATATAGAAGTTTTTTGGTGGAATTTTTGGGGTCTTCCATGTAGAGTATCATGTCATCCACCAATAATGATAGTTTAACTTCTTCCTTTCCTATCTTTATTCCTTTTATTTCTTTCTCTTGCCTAATTGCTCTAGCTAATGTTTCTAGAACTGTATTGAATAATAGTGGTGATAGTGGGCATCCTTGTCTTGTGTGATTTTAGGGTAAAAGCTTCCAGTTTCTGACCGTTTAGTTTGATGTTGACTGTTGGTTTGTCATAGAAGGCTTTTATCAGATTTAGATATAGACCATCTATTCCTAATTTCTGTAGAGTTTTTATCATGAATGGGTGTTGGATTTTGTCAAATGCTTTTTTTGCATCTATTGAGATGATCATGTGATTTTTGTCTTTGACTCTGTTGATATGGTGTGTTACATATATTGATTTGCGTATGTTGAACCATCCCTGCATCCCTGGGATGAATCATACTTGGTCGTAGTATATAATCTTCTTGATAATTCGTTGTATTCTGTTTGCCAGTATCTTGTTGAGAATTTTTTTTCTTTTTTTTTTTTTTGAGAATTTTTGCATCTATGTTCATTAGGGAAATTGTTCTGTAGTTCTCTTTTTCAGTTGGGTCCTTTTCTGGTTTTAGTATCAGGGTAATACTTGCTTCCAGGAATGACTTTGGAAGTACTGGTTCCTTTTCAATTTCATTAAAGGGTTTGAGGAGTAGTAGTTTTAGATCATCTCTAAATTTCTTATAGAAGTCAGTTGTGAAATCGCCAGGACCTGGGCTTTTCTTTGTTGGTAGGTTTTTGATTGCCTCTTCAATTTCAATGGCTGATACTTGGTTATTTAGTATTTTTATCTCTTCTTGATTCAGTTTTGGTAATTCATATGTTTTTAAGAATCTGTCCATTTCTTCAGTGTTTTCCATCTTGTTTGAGTATATGTTCTTGAAGTAGGTGCTGATGATCCTTTGGATTTCTGTACGGTCAGTTGTGACTTCCCCCCTTTCATTTTTTATTACATGGATTTGGGTCTTTTCTTTCCTTTTTAAAATAAGATTGGCTAGGGGTTTGTCTATTTTGTTTAATCTTTCAAAGAACCAACTCTTTGATTCGTTGATTCTTTGTATTGTTTTCTTAGTCTCAATTGCTTTAATTTCAGCTGTGATCTTAATAATTTCCTCTCTCATACGAACTTTGGGTTTGATTTGTACTTCTTTTTCTAGAAGTTTGAGATTCAACATTAAATTGTTTGTTTGAGCTTGTTCAGTCTTCCTGATGTGGGAGTTCAACACAATGAATTTCCCTCATAGCACTGCTTTCATTGTATCTCCTAGGTCCCAGTGTGTTGTATTGGCATTATCATTTAACTGTATAAGTTCCTTAATTTCTTCTTTAATTTCTTCTGTGACCCAGCTGTTGTTCAGAAGGATGTTATTTAGTTTCCATGTGTTTATGTGGGTTTTTTTGGTTTCTGTTACCATTGATTTCCAGTTTCAATACACTATGGTCTGATAGTATACATGCGGTAATTTCAATTCCCTTACATTTACTTAAACATGCTTTGTGAACTAGTATGTGGTCTATTTTGGAGAACATCCCATGTGCAGCTGAGTAGAATGTGTTGTGGGGTGGAATACTTTGTAGACATCTGCTAAGTCAATTTGTTCACAGATTTGATTCAGTTCTGATATTTCTTTGTTAATTTTTTGTCTAGTTGATCTGTCTATTTGTGACAGTGGAATATTGAAGTCTCCCATTATAATTGTGTTAGTGTTTATTTGATCTTTCATGTCCCTTAATATTTGTTTTATGTAGTTAGGTGCACCTATATTTGGTGCATAAATATTGGTGATTGTTATTTCTTCCTCTTGGTGTTTTCCCTTGAGAAGTATATAATGACCTTCTTGGTCCCCCTTGATCAGTCTTGGTGTGAAGTTCACTTTGTCAGAGATTAGGATAGCTACCCCTGCTTTTTTCTAGGTTCCTGTTGCATGAAATACTGTTTTTCATCCTTTGATTTTCAGTCTATGAATTTCCTTTTGAGGTGAATGTGTCTCTTATATGCAGCATATTGATGGATCTTGTTTCTTGGTTCATTCTGCTAGTCTGTTTCTTTTGATTGGTGAGTTGAGACCATTTACATTGATGGTTACAGCTGTTATGTATTGACTTATTGTTGTCATAGATCTTTTCTGTTGTTGGTTCTGTGTTTCACCTCAGTGTAACTGCTTGTCTTGCCTGGTGGGTTCTTTTTATTAGTGTCCTTGTAATTATAGTTTCCTTTTTCTTTTTCTAGGATATCCTTCAAAATATTTTGTAGAGATGGTTTGGAGGTTATAAATGTTTTCAGTGGTTCTTTGTAATGGAAGTATCTTATTTCATTGTTGAATTTGAAAGATAGTTTGATTGGGTACATCAATCTGGTTTGGAGATTGTTTTCTTTTAAGGCTCAAAATATTTTGCTCCAGGCTCCCCTTGATTTACAGGTTTGTGTTGAGAAGTCTGCTGTGATTCTCATGGGTTTTCCTTTAGGTGATTTTTTTTTTTCTCTAACAATTTTCAGTATTCTGTTCTTCTGTTGAATTTCTGGAATCTTGATTATTATATGTCATGGTGTGGATTTATTTTGGTTATGGGTAATTGGGTTTCTATATGTCTCACTTATCTGTATGTCAAGTTCACTTCTCAAGCTTGAGAAGTTTTCTGTCATTACTTCTGTAAATAATCTTTTTAGATCCTTTACACTGTCTCCTACTTTTTCATTTACTCCAATCACTCTTATATTGTTCTTCTTTCTGTCATCTTGCAGCTGTTGTGATGATTTTCTTAGTCTCTAGCTATTTTTAAGAGGTCTTTTTTTTCATTGTCACTAATTGCAGACCTGTCTGCTAGGTCTGAGATTCTACCTTTGCTTTCAGTCAATCTATGGCATATACTTTCAAGAGAGTTTTTTTATTTCTTGGCTAGCTGTTTGGGTCTGTTTCATGGTTCCATTTCTTTAGTGAGTTGAAAGTTCAAGTTTTCCATCATTTTTCTAAGCTCCTCTTTTTTTTTTTTTATCTGTGTCTACTCTGAATTCACTAACCACGTATTTCATTATGATTGTCATCTCTTTTTTAACTTGGGCAATTATTCTAGTCTGATGTTCTCTATGGCCTCGTCCATCTGTTTTTAACTTCTGCTGCTATCATTTCTGAAAGTTTGGTTGGGTGTTTTCTGATTTCATCTATTTCATTGTCCTCTGGATTTGTCCTGGGTGGCCTGGGGGGGTCTAGGGTTGTGTTTTACTTCTGTGTCTTGTCATTTTCTTTGTACATATATGTATTTCCCCCTTTCAGTTTGTTCTCCGTGTTGATTTTATATTTTGTTTATGGGAGGTTACTTTAAGACAAGTATCAATGCTTTTCTAGGAAAAGTCTGTTCTTACGGTGTCTTCTAGGTATATGTGGATCTTAGCTCTTGTGTCCTTTATGTGTCCAAAACTTTCCTTAGTGGCAAGGTATTGTGACACAGGTATGCTTGACTCTACTTGGTATCAACAATGACTTGGAGAAGGGGAGGGGAAAAAAAAGAGAGAGTGAGACAGTGTTAGTGGTGTCTTCAGTCCTAGATCTTTCCCACATTACTGGATTTTGACCCTGCGGTGCACAGGCAGGGTCCACACTGGTCCATGGTGCATGCGCTCACAGACCTGAGGGTGCAGGAAGTCCTAGGACCTGTGATGAAGTCGCTGGTTGGCAGGGCCAGAAGTAAGATTCTTTTACTCCCAGGGAGTAAGAATAATTGTCCATCCAACACTTGCCCTGGTGACCAGGTTCTAATTAAGACCTGGAAGGAGGATGGATCTCAGGACCAACTCACACCCAAATGGAAAATGCCTTTACATAATCCTTCTAGCCACTTCTTCTGCCATTAATGTACAGGGAATAGATAGTTGGATTCACCTCCCCCGGGTAAAACCCAAGCTGCCCGAGGCACCAGAAAATAAAAAAGGACCAAAAACCTCATACACCTATGAACCAGTGGATGACCTCAAGCTTCTTTTAAACAAAAGAAAACACCAACCACCCTGTTGAGCCAGATAAGTAAAACTTTTGCTCCCTCTAAGTAAATTGTGTGGCTAGTCTTCTACTCTCTTGGTTACTACACTTGAGGTCCCTGTCCCAAGTGATAACATGATATCTTTGAGATTTTTTTTTGTTTCTTATGGGATCCTCTTGGATAATTCAAAAACTGCCTCTAATAGAGATAATAAACAATGATGACTTGTAGAAAACCTTAAAGCTGATCACATCTTCCTCCTATCATCAACAGCTACCTAAGAACTTGACAGAGAGCCTAGATGAACTGGCCCAGAGTATTGCCATCCTTCAAGATCAAAACGACTCACTAGCAGTGATGGCCATACTCGTGGGGTGGAGGGCTAGATCTCCTAAGTGCTGAAACAGAGGGATTATGTTTGTCTCTCATAAGAGAATGTGGTTCCTATGTCAGTCAGTCCAAAATAGTGAGAGATATGGCACAGAAAATGGCAATCATGCTTCTACAAGGCTCAAGGAACTATCTGAGTCATGGATCTCCTGCCAAATATGTGGAATTGGGGATTTTGATTACTGTCCTGGACATAGCCTTTAATAATTTTTCTTGTAACCTTACTGTTTAGGTCTTACATAATCTCTTAGTCAAATTTGTTTCTTCTTGTTTGACAGGTGTTAAACTACTGCTTATGGCCCTAGCTCAAGATCAGAACCTACCTCCATGTCCATAGTTTATCAAGAAATCCTAGGAGGAAGAACTCAGCTCCCTTACACTCATAGATCTGCCAGAGGAAAGTTGCTTGATCTCCACATAGGTAGGGCCAGTGCCCCTATTCAGCTGGAAGTAGCCATAGAAAATGGAACTTCCTCCAATATTCCTTAAAGATTTCTGGGGACCAGGGCTGTCAGGCAGAAATAGTACAGTTAGAAACAGTGGAGCTGAGGGAGTCACTCCTTTCCCTCTTTTAATTCTAAACAGCACCCTACAGTCCTAGGAGGAGTAGAAAATAAAAACCCAGGAAACTTCCGATGCTCTAGGCTAGAGTACAGTGTGTTGGGTCTCTTAGCCTGACCGTCAGTCACCTTGCCCCTACTCCCGCCTCACTAAGGGTTCTTAAATATGTACTACATGTCATAACTGTAATTAAGACCAGAGTGAATTCTGGGACAAGCATGCATGTTGAGAGCCCTTGAGATAACACTGTGCCCTGTCAATGATTCCTGTCACTCACACCTAGAGATTCAGTGGGAGGCAGTTGGGCTGAGGTATACATCCTCTAAATTCTGAAAGCCTGATTTGTCTATGCACTTTTAGTATTTCTGTGTGCTGTGACCTGTGTGCTGTGATTTCATTTTTCTGTCACCTCGACACCTTTTTCTGTCTGTGCCATATCTTTTGTAGGCACAGACTTGCCCTGAGCACAACTTCCTGTGATCTTCACTAAATGTAACTGCTTGCCACTTGTTACAGGGTGTATACTTGGCAGTTCTTTTCTTCTTGTACACAATGCCTGGACTATATTTGCCCCGTCCACTGTAACACATCCATTCTGAACATCTTTCCTTATTTATATAATTTAAAAAGTTGTACTTATTTTTTCATTTTATTACATATGGCAATGTGTTTATTGTTTGTCTTTCCCTCTAAATTAAAGATATATGAAAAACATCTCAGTTTATCACTGCTATGACTTGAAACAGGGATTAGTACACAGGAGGATTTCCATATTTATTTACTGAATGAATGACTGAAATGGTTGAGATGGTTAAGGCCAGCTACTCATTCAGAAAGTATCATGGTAAAGAGAAGAGAGAGAGAGAGTTTGTAAGAGAAGCATAGATAGCTTGGGAAGGATTTGTTTTCAGATAGAGGGTATATTAATCAGCTTTCCTGTTCCTGGGATAAAATACCTGACACCTGCCATTAAAGGAGCAGCTCACACTTCAGAGGTGTAGTCCATGGTTCCCACGCAGGAACATCATAGAGGAAAGGCACAGAAACCTACTCACTTCATGGTGGCCAGGAAGTAGAGCACAGAGAAAGGAAGCCACCAAGAGATCTACCCTCCAAATGTATGCCCCCAGCCACCCGCCTCCAACTGGGCACATTTCCTAACAGCACATTCGGCTGTGCACATCAATGGATTAATGTGGTGATAAGGATAGTGCCCCCATGATCCAATCACATATCCATGAGACTCTTAATCCAGTTGAGTTGACAATTGAGCTGTCGTTGAAAGTATGATGGATTTGTGTTGCTTTAAATAAGTCCTTTCTGGAATTTGCTTCTGGACTTTTCCACTGGGAAATCTACTCATGTCCTTGTTTCCATGTGGTTCCAGTAGACTGTAGGTGCTGAACCTCAACTCTATTGACTTTTGTACCAGATTTCATTGGGGGGGGGCTGTATTATGCAGTGTCTGGCCATATCTCTTGTCTCTACCCATTAGATGCCAGTAGCACCACTTCTGCAGTTGTAATGGCCAAAAATGACTTCAGACATTGCCGCATGTCCTCTGGGGGTTAAAATTGCTCTGCTGAGAAGCACTGAGATAGATCAGTCCTACTCAAAGCTCAAAAACTGAGCAGACAACGCAGGCCTGCTTATTTCACTGCCCGGGCCCCAGTAATTGGTTCATTTGGTGGCATGTAACCCTATTTGAACAAATCAGGACTTTTGAAGAAGTCGACAAGATGAGCCCTTTGCACTAGAATGCTAAGCTAATTGGATAGAGGTTTAGTATTGTCAGCAAATATTTTGCCAGTTTTGGGGGAGTATGTGCTGAGGAATGAAACCAGCCAAGGAAAGCAGAATGGGAGACAGGACAGATTCCTGGGACATAACTTGAATATTTAATTCCAGCTACACCCCCCTGGCCTTTTCTGCTATGTGACATTAAGCTCTGTGTTTGGCCTAAGCGGGTATGGGATGGATTGCCGTCACTTGCAGTTGACTGGGTCCTGGCTTGAGGATGTTTGTGAGTGGGAAGGAAGAGCCAGTGACAGGAGAGGATGTAATCAATGGAGCAATGTACTAGAAGGGACTGAATGGTATGAGAATGGTGCAGTTTGTGAGAAGCAGCAAATGGAAGTAAGAGTAAGGGTGAGTGGATCTAGACAAGCATGGAGGTGGAGGGACAAGAAGCTGAGAGAATTACATTACCAGTGTTTACATTACCAAATGTGAGAGGGAAGTGGGATGAAGGCAGAGTATGGTAGATGAGTGAACAGATAGTATAGGGAATTGAAAATGGTACTGAGTGTGAATGAATTGAGGACGCTGAACAGAACCCTGCTTGAAATCAATGCCTTTCTCTCTTCTTCCCTTACCCTCACTCCCACGGACTATATCACTCTCATTCCATTTAGTCCCTTCTAGAGCATTGCTCTATCAAAGGGATATTTGTACAACCATGTTCACAACAGCCCTATCACAATAGCCAATAGTCAGAAGCAATCCATTGTCCCACAGGGGAAGAATGGATAATGAGACATGATCTATGCATGTGCTGAGGTTTGCAAATATCTCCCAGAGGCCCGTGTTTTAAAGAATTGGTCCCCAGCCTGTGTGCTGTTGGAAATGGCAGAACCTATAAGAAGCAGGGCTTAGTGGAAGAAGTTCGGTCATTGGGGATGTGCCCTTGAAGGAGATATCGTGCCCTTGGCCCCTTCTTTCTCTCCTTCCTGGTCACAATGAGGGGCCAGTGTGTGCTCCTACCGCAGTATACTAGGTCCCCAAAGGTCCAAAACAAGAGGGTCAATTAATCATGGAGCGAAACCCTTGAAATAGTGACTTAAATAAACCTTGTTTTCTTTAAATTTATTTTTTCACTATTTTGTCACAGTGATAGAAACTTAATACAACATACAATAGAATTTTACTCCACCTTAAAAAAGGAAAGAAACTGTGTCCTGTGCTACAATATGATAAACACTGACAACGTTATGCCATGTGAGTCTCAACAAAAATCAAATGCTTATGATTTCCATTTATATGCGGTACCTAAAGTAGTCAAATCCAGAGAAACAGAAAGTAGAATGGGTTTGCCAGGAGCTGGGGAGAGGGAAGAATGGAGATTTGTTTAGTGGATATAGAAGTTCAGTTTTACAAGATAAAAATGTTCTTGATATCTGTTGTACAATAATGTGACTATATTACCCTTAGTGAACTTTACATTTAAAAATGGTTAAGATGGTAAATTTCATGTTCTGCATGTGAGAGGCTTTTCTTTTTTGGTTAACCACAATTTAAAAAAATAAAAATAAAAAGCCGCCGATCAGCATACCCC